>BQKZ01003162.1:2371-12553 GCA_036244855.1 Temnopleurus reevesii
TCATCCTCATCCTCATCCTCATCCTCATCATCATCATCATCATCATCATCATCATCATCATCACCACCACCACCACCACCATCACCACCATCATCTTCATCCCTACCAACACCATCATCATAATCTTAATCATTATCATCATCATCCTCATCCTCATCCTCATCCTCATCCTCATCCTCATCATCATCATCATCATTATCATCATCATCGTCATCACTATCATCACTATCACCATCATCTTGTTCGACTTCTTTGTCTTCTTCTTCATCATTCTCACTACCATCAACACCATAGCCACCACTGTTTCGACTCACCAGACAATACAAGATCTAAAGCAATGTACATGTAACAAAACAGTCCGTCAATGGATAAAACTTATACGTGACGACCACCCCTGACCTGACATTATTTACCATTCACCATCTCTCAACATATCAATCCATATATCAGAGAATGACACCAATTTCATCTCTACATGAATTAAAGGGGAACTTCACCCAGACATTGATGTGCGCTCAGTGGATGAAGAAAAATACAATTTGTAAAAATTTGAGCAAAATCCGACAATCCATTTAAAAGTTATGAATTTTCAAAGTTTTGATTTACACCCCTCATGGGCTCCTCACAGTGGCAACGTACAGACACAAAATGGCTGCCAACATGGAGAACTTCCCATTCACTTTGTACACAGAATTTCATATTTTCTTCTTTTTTCTAGAAAAGTAGACAAAATTGTACTTTCCTCTTCAAGTATGATGTGGGCATTTTGATTCTGCATGTATTTTGGAATGAATTTTGTTGATTTATTGTCTACTTTTCTAGAAAAAGAAGGAAATGTGAAATTCTGTGTACAAAGTGAATGTAAAGGGGTTTAAATCAAAACTTTGAAAATTCATAACGTTTGAATGGATTGTTCGATTTTGCTCAAATGTTTACAGTTTGATCATTGTATTTTTCTTCATTCACTGAGAGTGCATCAACGTCTGGGTGAAGTTCCCCTTTAAGGGAACGAGTTTTAATGGGAACATCAACAGCTGGTTTCTCTGCCGTTTACTTTCGCATAAACTCTGGATAAATGTTTCCATTCTTCCTTTGTGTTTGCATGTCCATCAAGTCTAATAACTATGTTAATTGGAAAAACAGGATTTGACGAAAGAAATTCACACATTCATAGAGAGGTTCCTAGAGAGTAGTAGTTAGACAATTTTCCATTTTAACATTGGCACATATTTCTTGTAAATTTACAGGTTTTGAGATGTTCTATAGAATATGAGCAAAATGATATTGCTCAAATATTTTCATAAAACACTGTCTAGCTTTCTTTCAATATGTATTTTTTTTCAAATTTCCTTTCCTTGAAATTCACAGACTTATTTGAAATATAATAGCTAGCAAATATGACTATAATAACAATATTCAATGATTTCAAGAGAAACCAGTCCATTTTCAAATTTCATCCTATCAAAGCGGATAATTCTGAGAAGTAGTAATATACACTGCACTCTTATTTACTCTTCACAGATGCCATAGATTAAAAACGTTTAAATAATATAGAAAATGTAAAATCATTTTCTAGTCTGGTTCAAATCTAGAATACTACAAACAAACCCTTACTTAAAAGTCATCAGTTTGAAGTAGACAAGGAGTCATAACTTAGAAAACAATATTATTACAATGAAATGATTTACAAAACAAAATCTCTTTCTTTAATCAAAGAGATAAAAACTTTAAGAAATTCTTATTACTTTATAGATATGGGAGAATAAAAACCAGTGATTGCATATTTGTTACACTGATTTTGGCTGGTGTTTTGTGGTTAAATTTTTATGTCACAAAACAGACGACATTCAATTGTCCATTTATAATGGTATCCATCTTTTAAAAGCATTTTGTGGTTTGACTTAAAAGGTCAAAGATGGTAACAGGTGTAAATTTACTTCATATTCCCTCCTAGGCAAAATAACCACACTTTAGGAAGATAGTCTACAAAATAATTATTTCTTTTATTTTCAGTATAACTGCCTAAATCAGGCAATATTAAATAAACAATCTTATATTTTTATTTATTTGTTTGTTTGGAATCCAAAATGATCAAGGAAGAGAACATCAACTAAATCTCCATCCTCGCTTTTCAAATAATTCAAACAGCTTTTCATCCTCATAATTCCAAAAATGTCATCACTAGTTCGATATACCCCCATCCCCAGAAGATTCTGTTCTGTGTTCTATGACTAAAGAACTCAACAGGTTAGCGATATCCCCTCCGCTATGCCGATGTGACGTCATCCAAGCAGCTCTCGGCTTCACGGGAGGGCTCCCCCTGTGAGCTAGGGGTCACATGATCCGAATTTTGTTGGGTAACTGTCACATGTTCATCGTCTGTCAAGACAAGACCAGCCCTCGGAGGGGAAGACGAGACCTAAACACCGTCTTTGATGGTTGACTTACATATCTCTCCTGTACATCCACAAACTAAAAGGTATCCCGTCTTAAAGGTAGAATGCAGTCTTTCGGTCTCCAGGATCACTATCTCTCAAGCACATCAATAAACAGAATTCAAGATTTACTTTTCAACAAGGGATTAAAAAGTAAGCCATCTTAAAGCAGAATGCAGTTCTTGGGTCTCCACTATCAATACCTCTCTAGCACATCAACAATTTTTTTTTCAAGAAGGAACTAAAAAGAAGAGAATACTGGCTTTGATTTCTCAACAATGCATAAATAATTTTGAAAATGAAAACAATCCATAGTAAAACATAAAAAATGGTAAGACTACATAAACCAATCATCAATTTTCAATTAAAAAATACATGTAACTATATATGGCTTTTATGCCACTGCAATCCTATGAAAAACAAAAATAATATTACTGTGAAATAGCTTGAATAGCCTAATAGTTGCAGAACCTGCAAACCATATACAAGCCATGTATGTCTCCTCATTCAATTTGTGCACTGTAATGAATAAATTCATAAGACCTTGCATGAATCTTGCCAAGATATTAAATTCAGTTTTATTTTCAGACCATAATCAGACTGCAAATTTATCAGTTTCTTGTAGATGGTCACTGCAAAGACCCTAAGGACCTTAGAATTATTATTTACTTTTTTGCATCGCTTTCTCTCACACCCATTTGAGCAGTTTCAAAAAGGATCCCAATCATTAATATACCCTGATGAAATAAAATGAGAGATGAGAGGGCTAAATATAAATTTCATTTGGGATCAGTTCTCTAAAGTGATAGTAAAGTCTAGTAATACAGTGCTAGAGAGAAGTGGTGTAGATGGAGAGGGAGAAAAAGTGACATGAAAATGGAGAGAGGGAGGAAATAAAGAATGAGAAGGAGGAGGAGAAGAAGGATGAGAGCAGAGGAGAGGTTTCTAAAACGAATCAATGGGAATGTGATAGGCAGAAAAGGAAGGGGGCACATACAAGAGAGGAAAAGAAGGGAAAAACCTCTTTTTAAGCAGACTGGAAAAAACATATATGTATAAGAAAGATATACAATGAGGGGCGAAAATAGAGATGCTGATTGAATAGAGAAAGAAGATAAATGGAAGGGCAAGGGAAAGAAATATAAAAAGAAATGTGAACGATAGACAAACTGGGAAAGATCAACTAGGATTGAAAGAGGAAGTTGTGAAAGCTCCTGTTGTCTAACGGTTCATTGATCGACATTCCCCATTACGCAGACTTCTTGAGACTATTACGACACAATCCCACGGACAAATCATTTCATACCTATTTTCCTCCAAAGAGATCATGCACTACTCTTCTGTATGAGCTTTCTTATCTCGCACAAACATCCAAGATTTAACGAAAAAAGTTTCACATAGACAGAGCCCGATCCCTTTCTCACTTTTCATCTAAATACCTCAGGTGTTACAGACAAATCCTGTAAATGATGAAACAAAAATCACCCTGATTTTATCGTCTCTATTTGAAGAAACAAAATATACTGTCATTTCCCCCCATTTGGAAGTTATGACTTAGTGTTTTAAATACTTGATCAAACCTGTGGAAGTCGTAAAAAAGAAACACTGATAGACTCGGAAATTTCCAATATTTTTATTGCCTGTCTCAAAGGTAAATCTAATTGAGGTTTGACATTCAACGACATTGGTCCATCTACAAGGTTTCAGTTGTGTTCAAACATTCCACATGCTGATACATATCGATAACATGCGCATGCTTAGGAGTACACCTGCGTTGGCTAGAAACGTTGGTATAACCGCTGATTTTTAAGGTGTGGAAACATGGGGTAATATGATAGGGTGTAGAGGGTCCCCAGAGGGGTGTTTGGAAGGGGGTAGAGGGGGAGGGGGAAGATGTTTGAGTGTGATTCGGTGATATGAACAGGTAACAATCTGGCAGGTGGGAAGTAGAAAGAGGAAAGCTTTTTAGAGAATCAAACATGATGCTGCAATTTACTCAAAATTAAGACATAGATTTGAAAATATTTCATTTCATGTGTATATGTGCTGTATTTGGGTGGGAAAAATTGAGAAATCCCCCTAAAATAGATCCTATTCATAGAAATTAAGGTATTTGAGTTTACTTCATAGGCTGAACTTGTGGAATCTACCTTAGCTTGATTTGTAAGTTCACGAAAGCAACTTTCCATCCCCAAACCATATGCTTACAAATTTACCTCAATAATTTTCATCAAACCCATCTATTAATACTTGTTGAACCATAGAATATTATGCAGGAAAGATATTTAACCCATCGACTATTTGATTCTGCAATTCGCATAGGGTTTGTGATGGGATGGCCCAGTAATGGTTGTCAATGGCTTAATCAATAGCATCTCAGAATGGAACTTTAGATAATAGGTAGGCTTACTTTAACCCTATACAAATAGATACGGTAAGCCAAGTGAAGATATACAAATATTCATTTACCATATTGCTTTCTCACAAGTAGAAATAAATATTGTGTGGATATCAGAAGAAGAAACGTTAATCTTTGTCACTTTTGATTGATGGCTGGTGTGATTACCAAAGCAGACTAACACCTCAATTTCATCACCATGGTGAATAGAGTGAATCAAGTGTATGAGATACTCCCAGAGACACCGTAGAAAGAGAAAAGGGAAAATCTCCAAGCATCTTTGAATCTCTCTGGACCGCTTTACAATTTACCTTTCAGCGAGTCTCTCTGATTCCTAGCTTTCAATCTTTCTCCTCTCTCGCGCTCTATCGAAATCTTCATCTCACTACGGTAGACAAATTCTTTGCCGCAACAAAAGGAGGCGGAATACTGGTGGCATTTCGTCGAAAGCCTAATCAAGTTTACTATTGTGCTTGGGATATCGGATGACACAAGATTATCAATCAACTGCCATTACCCCCATGACAAACACAACCACGTTTTTTTTTTCTTTCCTCGTTTTGATTTTTGTTCGGTCTTCCGCTGTCTTTCAGCAGATGTCCTGATCGAGTTTGAGGGTCAGAATTAGGGACATATCAAAGGCATATTTGTGGTGTTAGGTGTTTGGTGACGGGTCTTTCATGAATCTCAGCACTCGTTCCATTCAGAGCCACGTCAATCTAAATCACACAGATAGTGTGCTTTTCACATGTATTATGCCCACCTCTTCTGGGAGTTTTGATCAGGTTATACTGGCTAACGAGGCGACAGGAATACAATTCTTCCTTTCAGACCTGTGTTCTCAAAATGTCACATGTTTTTGTGAATGTGACGCTCGCCCAGAAAAATAATTCAAACATCAACAGACTGAGTGGATCCGTAACAAAGACCACCCTATAACAATTGTTGCTGATTCAAACTTTAGGCAAAATGTGCAGTGCATACAGAATATTTCGAAAAAAGTGCAATAGAATAGCAAGGAAAAGAAAAATATGATCTCACGCATACTTATGACTGAATAAAACACATCTTAAAAAAAAAAGAAATACTTTTCTTCCAACATACATGATGAAAATTACATAGAACTACATCACATAGATAAATTTTATCCCGCAATATCTGGAGAATAGAGACATCTCAAACAGCTTCAAAAGGATAGGTAGATGTATAGTGTCAAAATACTCTTCAGCTTATACCAAGATATCAGAATATTTCAAAATTCAATGCATCAATTAAGGTGAAAATATCTTGAAAGAAAGGAACCACTTTCTCTAACTGCATACTCACAAAATTGTCCGTATTGACATCGCACAGAACCCAAGACATCATAAAGCACTTCTCCTGTTGCGCCCAAAAGCCCCTGAGAAAAACAGGTCTCTCTTTACTCAACTTTCTGGAAAATAACAAAGAGCCCCTCCTTTTTCTAGCAAGCCAGAAATGATCCTAACAATTAATGGTGCAGAAATATAAATCATTCTGATGATATTACTAGTCTGTAGTCACGTGGAGAATGCTGTGCTCTGCGCTGACTGGATGAAGGTGCTCGCTAATGACTTTTTGGCAGAGATAACAACCCTTATCTGGACCTTACACCCTCTTAATCATCAACAAAGAAACCAAACATCTCTGAGAAATTACCAGGGTCCATCCATATGTTTTCTGGTTAATCAACGTAAAAATTTGAATGATCATGAATACGGTGACACAGTTCATGTCTTCTTTCGCGACAACTGGATGTAGAAACGATTCG
Source organism: Temnopleurus reevesii (assembly GCA_036244855.1). Classification (NCBI taxonomy): domain Eukaryota; kingdom Metazoa; phylum Echinodermata; class Echinoidea; order Temnopleuroida; family Temnopleuridae; genus Temnopleurus; species Temnopleurus reevesii. Next base: position 8,994 of record BQKZ01003162.1, read on the forward strand.
ATTTATCTCTTTTTATTTTTCATGCAGGCAGTTGATATGTGGGCTTAGTATTACATTTCAATTATCAAAAACTGCCAGGAATGAAATCAATGCAAGTTATCAAGCATTTCATGAAAGGTAGGTTTAAAAAAATATATTTTGTATAATTAAATAGCATATGCTATTATAGAAAACTATGGCCATATTATGCCTGTTAAGCCCTGGTCACATAGGACCCCGGAAGCAAAACGACTACACCCGACTCATTGTTCTGAGGCAGTTAAGTGTGAATTAACAAAGAGTCAGGGTCCTATTGCAGGTCTGCAATACAAGTCTAAACACAACTCAACTTCTGACCAATCACCAGCAACCTTTTATGACTTTGCCACATTTCATACAAGAGGGCCCTTACTGAGAGATCACAAATTCCTTCTAATACTCATCTCTATATCTTGTAATATCAATATCCCAGGCAAACAGACTCATTGGTCTATAATAATAATAATAATAATAATAGATGCAATTTACATAGCGCACATATCCACTCTGCTGAGTGTTCAAGGCGCTTACACTATTACTACCCTGGCTTGGCATTTCAAAGAATAAACATTCCTATGAAGCATCAGTGGTAAATATTTAACCACAAATCATATAATGTGATAAAAATCATTCACACCTTTCATTTCTAAATCACAGGGACTTCCATACCTTTACTACATATTTTCAATAAGTATCAAACCAATTTAGTCTAGAAGCTGACCAACTGGAAAATACATTTGAAAATATTCTTCATTTCCTCCTGATTAACATAATCAAAAAGAATTCTCGAAATTGTTGAAAACATTTGAAAATATCAATAACTTTTCAGGCACCTAATGAACAGATGTCAAAGCTCCTCATTGACACATAGAATAATATGATAGCCATACCATAACACACTTGACCATTACAACAGTTACGCTGCCCGCGAGTTTTCTGAGAAATCATCCATCCCTCTTAGTTCATTCTCGAGAATCAGCGACACAACTAGGAAATTACATCAAATTAGGCGATTTCCCCTATTACTTCCCCCCTTTGGAACTTTCAGCACTCATCGTCTAAATCACGGACGACAGCAAGGTCCCCCTTTTTTCCCCTTTCGCCAATGCAAGCACGTGTCAAAAATCCATGACTTTAAACTTGCTTCTTAAAGGACCATGTATTTTGATCCAATACAGGAATTTTGAAATAAAGAATTGCAACTTTTTCATTATTAACTTTCATGCTTTACAGTGCAAGGGAATTTGAACCTGTTGTGTAAAATTGCAACTAATTCAAGATCTGTTCTCCTTCCAATTCCCGTTTATCAAAGTAAAAACTTTTTTGGGCTAATATGTACGTCATTTAGAAATCCATATTCATATTTGTGAAGAAAAAAACCCAGAATTTCCTTTTTCAAATGAATTTTTTTAATGAAGACTCAATTTCCACACAGAACATACACAACATAAATGCAGTTTCAACTTCCTCAATGACATTTGCTTCTTTACTAAATACAAATTTAGCAATGGGAAGACTTGAATATGCTGTACAAATTTAGCGACGCCTTTAAATCTTTCCGAAAAAGTAAAACTCATACCTACTTTTCAGAAGCGATTTAGGCAAATTGCATCATGCCACTTCTAGCCATGCAGTCCCTGTATCAATACCTAACGACTTTTCCTGCACCTACTTCTCTCTTTGCCCAATGATTGTGATGATAGCATATAAAGTTATTACCACCCACAATTACCTCTGGGGATTAGGAATAAAAATGCTTGCTCATCGTGAATATTTCATAAAGCATACCTGTGTACAAATATACATTATTTGAAGCATGGATTTATATGTGGTTAGGTGCAGTTATAAGAGCACATAATAGAATTTTATGCGAACGAAAAGCTCTGTGGTTATCATTCTTCTATGTGTAAGAAAAGCTGATTCAAGAACGCTTACACTGGACGGTGCACATGCTATGACAACAGATTATCATATATTGGTTTATTGATTGAGTGAGTGATTCATGGATTGAATAATTGATTAATTCGCTAATCAGATAGTTAATGTCAAATCTATGCCGATATATAAAAAAAAACAATTCGCAAATTCAATTGTGGAATTTGCCAGAAATAAAAGGGTTAATAAAGACAAATAAAGGCACTCTTTGCCAAAGAGTAGAACATTAACATTGACCATCAAGGCCCTCGAAATAAAAGCAAAGAGGGTAATTACCACCTTTCTAAATGAAAGATTCTGCTAGTAATCTTCTGGTATCTGCCTGCCGATTCATGAGAAGAGGGGTCATGGTAATACTTGAGATACTAACAGTTCAAGAATATGCTTGATACATATATATATTTTTTTTTTCATAATAATCCAAGACTTCTGTTATGAATGAATTGCTATGAGTATAGTTCTTGTTGTCAGGTTTCTCTCATTTATGTTCAAGCCTTTGCATTATCCCTTTTTTAATTTTACCTCATGCATATTCCAGAATAGTTGGCATCTCTGTAATACCCACACAACACCTCACCTCTAAAAATGATTACTTTTCTGGTTACATTACACGATTCACATGCATCACAGAACGACTGCCACTCATATATCTACTTCTGCTTATGCAAGCTGTGTCAACTAACATCGAGGTACAGTCAGTCCAAGATGAGAAAAAAATGAATGAAACAGAAACATAGAAAAGAGATAGATCTAACATAAGACAGGGGGGAAGAGAGGGCACGTATAACTAATATTAATAACTTCCTTCTCCTTTCTGTCTCTGTAACCTGATTATCTACTTCATATTTTTCTCACATCGTTAAATGAATATTCTCGAGTTCAAACCAGTTTCTAACACCTTTGACAGTCAATTTATTAGATGAGAGTGACGTTCATATTCCTGAGTGTTTCTTCGACTATCCCTAATCCATTTTCCATCTCTAAAAGACAAGTGATTTCTGTCAATAAAGAGAGGGATATGGGTTAAAAACATTGCAAGAGCATGAGAAATTGAGCAAATGGAACTTATCAGCAAACTTCAGCAAAATGCGATGAGCGACCTATAAAATGGCCAATGTTTGATTTAAATTTCTTTTATGACGTCGCAAAGTAGTATTCAATTCTATTAGATTGAAATGAAACAGATAGGTGATTGTTGTTCAACCTAATATAAGGAAAGAGTTTCAAAAATGAAAAAAGAGGTTTTAAATCACTAACAAGATTTTATCATTCTTGATTGAATAGGCCACCAGGAACAAAATTGATAACTCCCCACTTACAGAGACCCTATAGAGCTGGAAAGCACTTCTTACACTTTTAAACAGAAATCCTATAAAATTCATTGTTTTTTTCACATTCCTTTGTCTTTTAATTTTTTTCACATGAAACATGTTCTAATGATGAAGGACTGAATTTAAGAGAAACTAGATGAATCCTCGACCGCGCACGGTCAAAATTTATGCCTCCGCCATCGAGCAATCAGAAAGATATGTACGGCTTCTTCCATGCCATCAGAAATCAAAAACATTTTACAAATTCTGGGCACTGCCACCTTTGACCCCACAAAC
>BQKZ01003162.1:13544-30328 GCA_036244855.1 Temnopleurus reevesii
CCAGAAGAATGCCCTCCTGTTCTTTTTCTATTTTTCTCCCATAATCTTTTCTCTTTTTTCTATTTTATTTGTCAAACAAGGTTACTATCTTATCTCTGCAATGAGCTGCCGAATTCGCAGATCCTCGTTACAAATGGGAGAGAGATGGTAGCAGGTTTGAATGTCTTTGGGGAGTTACAGTGGGGGTAGGCAAGAAGCTTTGCAGGGGTAGATAAGAGGGATGGTTAAAAATACCAGGTAGTGACAGTTGTTTTAGGGGCTTCTTCCGAGGGCTCGTGCATCCTGCCCCGTTATACTTGACCTGTTCTGGGATTCCGCGACCTCCAGCCAACCAACGCAGAGGAAAGAAGATGAATTGGAGGATGGAGATAGGGACCCGTGATCGTAATTCCACCTGCTGCAAAATAGATGCCTTCAGGGGAAGGAAAGGCCAGGATGAGAGAGAAGGGCACGGACATATGATTTTCATACTGATCTAATCAGATAATACAAAATATGAGATATTTGTCAATTATTTGGACAAACGTGAGCTGAGTTGGACAAACAAAATTGAAAAGAGTATCATATGCCTTGATCACGCTACAAGTTCGGAGTAGCGTTTGTCACATCACAAATTCTTCATCAATATATAAATCTGAGAGATAAGTTTGTATTAGAAATATTGGCAATTATTAGGAATCATGGCAAGATGATATTGAAATAATGGAAAGTTAGATGAAGGGAGGATAGCTAATGGAGCTTGGACTGAACTCCAGTAAAAACTCCTTATAACAAGGACCTTGGGACAATGAAAAGATCATGATAGAAAATCAAAAGAATAAATGGAGCTGAATCCCCCCCCCCCCCGCCAAAAAAATAACACCTGTAAATGTTTATTCTATGTCATGTATGTCATATATCTTTGTTATTGTTTTATCTTTGTTATCCTTATAAAAATATGTTGTATTCTCATACCCCGAGAGGGGGTCGATAGAGTCAATAAACTTTATACCTATATAACAGGTATGAATCAGACCTCATTATAACATGGTTCCACTGCACTAATTTTCTACCACTTCTTGTACCCCCCAAACACCCCACTTGCCCCTGCCTGGACCCATCCCAGTCCTCATCTGTCCTCATAGAAGCCCCTGTGCACTCATCCTACCCTCTCCCCTGACCAAACCAAAAGCACCATCAAGGGACCGACAATTTGAGGGATAAAGGATGAGACCAACAGGTTCGTAGGGGACAATCCTCTTGCTGAAAAATGACAGGTATGAGTACTAAGCTGGGTAGAGCTGCATCCAAGGTGATGTTCACACTTCTAATGATAATCTTAATCTCTACTTCGGTTTACCATGCACACCGCTTCTTCAATCTCTGCATCCCCTGTCCCCCTCCTTCCCCTCCCTATCTCTCACCCCCCCCCTCCATCCCAAGGTGACAATCACACTTTTAATGATAATCGTAATCTGCTCTGGGTTTATTATGCACACAGCCGCATCAATCCCCTATCCCCCGTCCCCCTCCTTCCTTCCATCTTAACCCCTCCTCCCTCCTCACTATAATGCTGAATTCTAGTACAAACATGACCATATATATTTCAAGCGATTCATCTTCTGAAATTTCTAAAAGTATTGTACAAGTGAAACCATTCTTGACCCCTTTTTCTCAGAGCACAATTTTCCAGCATTACATACTTTTTAATTTGAAAATCTAGTCTTCTTTCTTAGATGTGATTTTGCAAATAATGCAAATAGCTCATGACATATGATCCCCAGTTTAAAGATATTCCCATCTTATTCCACAATATTCTTTGAGATGTGAACACCATTCAGGATGAGAATGATAGGGACCATGTGTGATGGGTTAGGCGGTAGAGTTAACAAACACTTGTCCTTGGCTGCAGAAGAAGAGATGATGATTTGTCGAAAGAAATATCGCCATGGTAATCGAGCATTCAAGGATATTATTAAAGCAGAAGAGATGGAAAAGCATTTAAATCTTAAAACTCAACAATACAATCATTATTTCATTTACTTCATGTTTTACTGTTTCCGGTTTGTGATTGTATAAACCAACGCCTGAAGTGCTAAAAATATCACTGGATAAATTATGATCATTGCCTTAAAGTATGTCAAAAGAATTGGATGATAACTGAATTAGTCTTTCACATGCAATATAACAAGGCCATCTTGAACAAACAAAATGGTGAAATAAAATGACTTGATTTCAGAATGTTCTTCAAATGTGATTGTATGGATGTGGCTGATATTTAGAAAAATGCAGAGGAGTGGGGGAGGGGGAGGTCATAATAAATCCAGGGAAAATACAGGAAGAGATGGAGGTATAAAATGGAAAAGAAGGATGAAAGGAACAATATGAAGGGCAAATAGGACAATAAATCAGGAAAGAGAGGAAGAGAGGGAGGGAGAAAGAAGGGATAAGGAGAGGAAAGATGGCAGTGGACAGAAGGCTGGAATCCTCTTTAACTGTCCCTTGTCACAATAAGATGACACTTGTTGCCATGGTAATGATGATATATGTGGAACACTTGCTCCTTCTTGTTCATTTCCAAGACAGAGCCAGGACAACTTGTGACTTCTCCGACCAAAAATATGTCTTCCATTAAAAAGAGGAAATTGCTGGAATGTTCTTTTCGCCCATATGTCTTATTTTTATGTCTTATCTGTCGTGAGAGATAGGGGGGGGGAGACGGGCAGCAGGAAAGCAGGAGGAGAAGAGGAAGGAGGAGGAGGAAATGAGGAGGAGGAAAGGGGGAGGGGAAGAAGGAGGAGGAGCAAATGAGGAGCAAAGGAGAGGAGAGGGATGGAAGGGATGGGGAGGGGGGAGGGAGATGGACACAGCCACAGGTGAGATTGTGGAAGTAGGGGTAGGAGGGACGAACATGCAGACACATGTTTCGGAGAGGGGGGGAGGGGAGACTTTTCAAGAGAGACCTGATAGAGTGAAGATAAACTCAAGTCGGAACATTTTGTCATCACAAGCCCAATATTGCCGCTGAATCGTTTCCTAGTCTAAACACTACAGGCCCTACTAGACACAAGTTTGATGTCATAGGCCCTCAGCATCTAAACTACAAAGTGCATACTTCCTCAATAAACAACACAGACTGCAAACACATCTTTACATCAAATATAGAACAGGAAAATAGAAATTACTTAAATAGAAGTGGTAAATATATTTTGTAGAAATGGTCTCATTACTTGGGTCTACATTCAAGGGCAAATCTCTATCCAATTATCAAAGTTCATCAAAGACACCAGGAAGTGTATTTATAATGTCAATATTGACATCCTCTATAGTTTCATATTTGTGATAGGAGGTCTTTTTGATCATCAACTATTGATGAAATTCCTCAAGAATGACAAATTATTTATTTAGCCAAGCTGCAATATATGTATCAAATAGGGCATTCTTTCTAGAAATCAAAGGGAATTATCTCATTAAGTCACAAGTTTAGTATAACTTCCTTCAGCAAGAAAGGCACATTTTGTAATCCTTCAAATGAAGATAATTATTGCAATATTTGACTGATATCTACTAACAGAAATCAAACTTGCCAACTCAGAATTGAAAGAGAACATGATTTAAACACTGCGATGCAACATGATTGGAACGAATGCTTCTAATGAATGAAAATGAGGGTTAACACGCCCCCCTTAATGCTGTCGTTAGCAATGGGAATCGTGGCCTAATTTTATCTCAGGGTCTCCCGGAGACAGAACCATAATATTCCTCTCGCAACAAGGTCTCGTTCTCACTATCTGTCGCGCACATGTAAACTTGTAATTCTGTTACGCTCCCAAACTTCATCAGCTCGCACACAAGGGAATAGGGTGCTAATGAAATATCTATGTCCATATTTTGTTTCTGTCTTTGATATCAATCGAGGCAAGTCAAGCGGGGGTATGAAAAGGGCAAGTTTACAAGTCTTTTTCCTCACTTGTACAAGGCTGTCTGTACATTCCCTGATGTCTGTATGATGGCGAGGGGGTTGAGTTAGAATCAATTTAAGTTACAGGGATAAATGTGTTATTTGCTGCTTAAATTATGATTTGGAGCCAGTTGGAGAAATGAAATCAAGGGGTTCCGTGATACTTGATGTCTTGATCAATTTATATTCATACAGTTTTGCTTTTTCATCTTCGCTTGCCCACTCTTTCTTCCTCTCTCCTATTCCCTTTCCTTCTCCTTCTTTTCTTATGTTTTTTGTCTCTGATTTTCTAATCTACATTCCTCTTTCATTTGTTAAAGGGGAACCAACCTCTGGAATTATCGTGCTCTCATTGAATGAAGAAAAATCAGATGAACAAAATGTGAAAATTTGAGCAAAATCTGACAACCTGTTCAAAAGTTATAAATTTTCAATTTCACAGAGATTTGACGATCACTGCCGCTCATGGGGATTTTGCTCAAATTTTCAGAGATTGTTCATCTGATTTTTCTTCATTCAACAAAAGCACAGTAATTCCAGGGGTTGGTTGCTCATTAAGATTGTTTCAACCTTCATTTTGCCTCATCTTGGCTCATCAGAAGCACAACCTTTGCTCCATCTCACATCTCACATTTTACCCTAAAATTCATATTTCTTCTATTTTTTCCTCCTTCATCTTCACCCAAATGCAATAATCTAGAGATAAAGACATTGAAAGCTAAATTTTTTGATTTACATATCACAATGCAATCACTCTAATCGAGCGAGCAATTACAAGGTAAAAATCCTTGTTTTATTCTTACATACTAGGACTCTTTTTAGATTTTCCTTAAAAAAATTAGCCCAGTAATACATTCTGTAGGGGCTAAGTTTCTAAAGTTCAAGGGGCTAATCACCCTTTGCCCCGGTGTATTTTTAATGCTGGGCAGTGACATATTTTTTTATAAAAAATCTTTCTTAATCATCTTGGGGTAGCGCACCACTGCAGACTTGTTTCTCAACGACACTTGGGCGAACCCGCCTGCCAATGTGACCAAGCCAAGCAGTCTGAACATCACCATAGCAAGGAGCATTGCAAAGGCTCTGGGATATTTTCTTTCCCTGCTTCGGTTTGGACAAATCTTTCTTCTCTCTCCCCCTCTCCGTCACCTTCAAGGAAATATTTGCTCACTGCATAGGAAGCAGGCTAGGCAAAATATTAATAATCTATCTTCTCCACTTTCCACCTCTCTTCTTTCTTTACCCTCCATTTTCACTTCCTCCTCCTCCTTGCACACTAGACTGAATTGCCACAAGATAGTATTCAAATTATAGGAGTATTGATTTTTTACATTCATACCAAAATATACCTTTAGAAAATATTACTGGTATCAGTTTGAGTTCCCTCAAGAGATTACTTCTGGTACAAGAAGACATTACTAAATAGAGATTGGTCTTTAGTTGCAGACGAGATGAGAAATGAGCAGGGTATATGGCAAAGGGTAGCCAGCCGAATTTCAGGAAACGTAGTTTGTGTCGATAAGTTGTATCTCAACAACTCAAAGTAAATGGCTGTCAATGCAGGTGTGTATGTGATGTGGAAAGCAAGACATTATTATGAATTAGTCTAGAGAACTGGCAGGAATAAATCATTTAAAATCATTATCCACATTACCGTAGACTGAAATCATCGGGTTATGAGTTTAAAATAATCAAAATACAGAAAAAAATGTACAAAAAATTAGGTGTAGTTAAACATCACAGGTAGGCCTATAGCGATTTTATTAAAAGAAAACAATTTGTTTCTTTTCTGGGATACGCTACATAATTCATATCAATAATACATCACAATTCAACACAAACCCATAGAAATGGGTCTAAAAAATATGTTCTGTCTGTGCATAATTTTTTTCTGAAGAGTCGTTTGGTAAGAATTAACTTAGAGTCACACCAGTCTAGTTCTATGCAGACAATCTAAAGAACTAATTTCATTGAAAACAGAAAGGAAGTTTCCAAAACGAGCAGCTCCCTTCCAATACCCTGGATCACATTTTTGATGAGCCTTCTGTTTTGAAGGTTATTTTGATATTACCTGAGAAGATGATTAAATTTTGGTATCTAGATCAAACTTTATTACTCAAGGGAGATTCAGTTGGATATTTGTGTAAAAATAACCCTTTTACAAGTCAAAGATAAAGACAGACACATGACAGAAAGGAGGAGTTGTCAATGGAGATAGAAGGGGCAGATACCTCCCCCTCAGAAACGAATAAAGAATAAACACTGCAAAAAATGGGATAAAATTGATACAAATCGATACTTAAAAATTGGCTAAGATCAGGTCGCCGTATGTATGTAGCTGAAATTTATATATTATGTTTTTCTTTGAAGACGGTAATTAAAGATGCACAAAAAATGTAAATGCAAAATGAATACATTCACATGATGGTGATCATTGTATACAAGGGGAATGCAGAAAGATATTTGCAGGCCATTGGGTAAAACAATCTTTCTCATGATGGAAGCTATGCACAAAGTAGCACATGATTTGCTTATTAATTGATATGCATGATAAATTCAATCTACAATTTATAATGTAATGGATTTTAATTCGAAAAGAAAGATTACACCATCAAATCATAGACAAAATATTTTTTAAATAGTTGGCACTGGCAGTCATCTTGAGCCCTACTCCTCCTGTCTAGCACAGACTGGTGTAGAATCTCTTGTCTACCAGACTGGTGTCCCTAGTGTCCTTAGCATCCTTGAGTAGGGACATCACCTGTCTCTGTTAAGATAGAGATAGCATAACACTAGGGACATCCCCCTTCTAACATAGTCTACATATCCAGACCCTAATCATGACAGAGTTCTAAAATCTGACAAATAAGTGCAAACGAAAATGCAATGCTCCCTTGTAATGGTCGTAAAATCAGAGCCAACCTGCGAGGATGATTTACGCACATTTTGATACATGGCACATGGGATATTGAATTTTGATATTGGCCAATTTAGTTCTTTTTGGAGGGAGCCTTTTTTCTGGAATATTTTTATATCTGATTTGTATCCATTAAAGTGATTCCTATAAATCCAGACATGACCATTTGAAATATATAGGGGAAGAAGATATGCGAGATTATTTCAAGTCATTTATTAAATCATTGTATTTTGGGTAGCAATTAAGTTCATTTTCTTGGGGGGCGGGAATCAAATTGCGTATGACTGATGAATAGCTTATTGGCCTATATTTACCTCACTGCAACATACAATTTCAGTGCGCCTTTCATAAAAATACCTAGAATGGCCATTAGTTCTTTTGACCATCGAATCAATAAATAGCCATTTCCTACTTGACCTTCAATGAAAATCATGATGCCTTTCAAATGTGTCTAATAAAAAGAGGTCTTTCTACCAAGTCTAGGTTTGCAAAAGACAGGGACAGCTAGAGAGGAAAACAGAATCATCAAAATAATTTGATCCATAAATCATTTTCCACTTGACTGGGGCATGCGCTCAACCACTTGTTAAAATCATTTCAAACAGATTCTAATGCAATTATGAGATGATCATTGCTACATTTTTCCCATCTTTGCAAAAATAGATAGGCTTCAGTTAAAGATATATTCTGGTATTTGTTAAAAAAAAATAAAATGAATGTTCACAGAATCGCACAAAATGTGAGAAGAATGTTCAGAACTATGAATAAATAATATGTGCCAAAGTGTTTTGCAAGAAAATGTATAATGGCAGAGAAATGTGCAAATAAAGGGTCAAAATTGGGCCATGTCGGGCCGACAGATTTTATACCAGTCCCACGCGCTGCTTCCTGTGTTTGCTGCAGTGGACAGAGCACGTGGAGAATGACATAATTTCGCTTTTAACCGGTTTGAGGTTATCATATTAGTTTTCCCTTGTCTACACAAGTCACGTTGTGCTTTGTTTGTAACATAAGATTATTTTAATCGTTCATTTTTCCAAATTGAAGTTCTTTGCAAGTACTCGATATTCGCTTTAACCTTGTGTATCATTAGAATCAATCTGTGCATACTCCTAAAAAATAGAGAGATTTATAGATCTCAATTACACGAGCATTCTGGTTACAGTAGTTCTGTGCTATCAATACTACAAAATGATCCAATGGAGAGGCAGATAATAGTTATGTTGTGTCTTTTTTAACTCTTAGTTGCTGTAATACTGACAGATATGAAAATAGAACTAGTTGGACACAAATTGTCTTCAAACAAGAAAAAACATTTATTAATCTTGATATTTTCATAAATGTCATTCATTGCAGTGGTAAAAGGCTCTTTCATACATATTCCATCTACTACCTGACTACAATTCCAGTTATATTGCGTAACTCAGAAATGGATCATTAAAACAGATAAACTTTATGCAATAAAATGACTAAATGACAAAGTTGATGAATGATGTAATGAATTCACCCTCCTGTTGTTCTGTTTGGGACGTGCCCCGGCCGACATACACCTCTAGTCAATAGCAGGAGTAGCTCTTTTGTAACGAAAAAGTGCATTGCAAGTTTACGTCTAATCTGTTGTTTGTCTCAAATCACCTGGTACAATAAAAACGATGGATCTGAAGAGGGGGTTTCTAATCCCATCATAAAATAATATTTGTCAATCTTGTTTATTAGTGCCCTGCTGCATGCCGTGGTGAAGTATTTTTTGTTTGTTACTCACAGCTTGAGAGGCGAGAAATGCTAGAAGAGGTTTACCTCATCAACAAAAGAAGATAATTTGTGATATCAGGCTGAAAGATTTTACGAGGCAAGAACAATTTTCAAACAATTTTTTTAACGATGGCGAATGTCAAGATCATTCAGCTTTGGCAAGATACAAAAAATGGGGAGAGGTTGAAAACCCACATTGCAAAAGATTCAATACCTTGGAAACAAATATTAACATTTTGCAGAAGATTATAAAGCTTGGATGTTTTTCTCATTTCCTTCAACATAACATAATACACTGTGCAATTCTCAAGTCTGTGAACATTTTTTAAATATTCCTCTGTAATGTACAAAGCAAGTTAAGCAGAAACAGAAAGAACTTTAAAAACAGAAATAATTTCGAGCATCTTACGGATTACATTTTTGCAAAGGGAAGATGCAAACAAACATTAAAAATATAGTCAATCATACATAGCAATTAATTATCATACAACCATGAATTTCTCTTAAAGTTTCTCAAATTTTAATAACAATGTTGTAAATCTTTATACAAGACTAAAAAGAAATTTAAATCTTTGTACATAATAAAAGGCACGTGAGTAAAGCTACAATCAACCATGATGAAAGCCTGTATTTCTCTATCATTTTCCTTGAAATGTAATGGCCTTTTATTGGCAATAATGCATGCAATGTTGTCTTTTATTACTTTTTGATCATTTATTTTTATCATTCACTGAGGTTTGATGGAAAACATGAATAAACAAAATGGCAATATTTCTCTCCTCAAAAGACCTCTTCATGTGGTCATAACACAGCTAAGAGTAGAAAAGAAAAAAATCCCTCTTGAATTAAGATGGAAATAAAAAAAAAAATACCTCCGCACAAATGGTGATTATCTTCGCCCACTGTGAACAATGTGGGAACCCGTAGCCGAGGCTCTCTAATTGATAAATCATGTATATCACTACTCAGCGGGGTATGAAAAGGTAATAATTATTTGAGATAAACTTCATCACACATCCTAATCTTCACTCGACTGTGATTAAAGCCTCTCTACAAAAATCTCCCACAATACAAACTGACAAAAGACAAGAATCATATCATAATCCAGGCTTTACATTCATATATATACCTGGGACGACTCTAAAAAGGTATTGAATAAGAATTTGTGTTCTTTATCCTCCCTTTTTCCTTAATTCGTTTCTTTATTATCCAGACAAGCATGTCTCTCTACTTTCCCACAATTATATTCTTTCATAATCTGCATAGAAATAAAGAACTTCTCAAGGGAAATTATGACAACTGCAATGCATACTTCAACAATTTTTGCTTCAGAAAAGAATATTATACTCCCTGCTGTATTGACAGCGAGATTGACGTTTTCATTTCTCCTCCTTCTCTTTTACTCTTTCTTTTATTCTTCTTCTATCAATTTACAGATTACATTTTCCTGCTGCACTTTTGCAAGGGTAAGGACAGAGGCTTTAAAAGGCAGACTGATTTAGTTTTGATGGGTTTATACTGTAACCTAAGGATATCTATTCATTAATAATGAGACCAGTTTTGTGACGATAAGCTCCTTTCAAAGTGTAAAAAGTTTCTTACATTAAAAAAAAAAATAATTCCAAGATGTCTCAGGCCCTTCCTCCGACCACTTCTGTATCATATTTCATATTTTTGTTCAACCCTTTTCAATAATTCAGAAACAAATAAGTGCAAGATGACCACAGGAAATTAAAGTAATATTACCTTGTCAAAAGAGAGGGCAAAATCATTTAATTCCCAGATCATTTCTGCCTTTTATCTGTTAACAAGTTGTCGAACCAGGCATTAGGCTGATCCAAAAAGCAGTGATTAACTTCTACGGGCGTCTATGAATAACAATAAAAGCTATTATAGCTGGCGATCATAGCACTATTAGACCCTCAAAATGAGCCAAACACCAGCATAATAAGCATATAACAGACCAGGCAGTGAGGACGCTAGCGTATGTCAGGGATATCAAATTCCGTGCATGAGGTTGAAATTGTCCCGAAAAGCCGAGAATTAATCTATCTTTGGTCTGATTTATCAAGCTCTAGCATGCCCTGCAACCATACGCTGGATATAATCCCATAACCAACAGGAAACAGTCTTGAGACAGATTGTCTATGAAATCGCAACCTCTTCTAACTTCATCCGACACTCCGAGATGGAAGAAGAAAGAAGCGGTTGTTTCGATTTTTAGCGTTCCGCGCCAAGACGCCCTATTGTTTGTTTGTATATTCTGAAGTATTACGGCCCAGCCACTCAATCACGAAAGTAAGTCAGACGGGCAGTTTGTTTGAAAAAACCGCATCTATTAGAATAATTTTCAAGACATAAACTAAAATCGGATCCTGTTTTTATCACATCAAAAACAAATCTTACGTTTCAAGTATGATCCATTTCAAAGGTTGCAGACCTTTTTTTTCAACCCCATTTACAACTTTCACTTTTTCGTCAAATCTAGGGAAATTTAATTGCCGATGACGCTATGTTGGACGGAACTTTAAATAAAACCACTCAAATATTTATTCAAACCAAAAAGTTAGAAAACTCTCCAGTGATACAAACTTGAATAAAAGCAAAAGATCATTGAGAGACAATTACTATTTCAATAAGAATCTAAATAACCGGCACTACGTATTTATGACTGCACCAAGTACCTCTAGCGTACTGGGGAGACGAATATGTCATTTCAAGAAAGGCACAGAATACATTACCATGGCGAACAGGTCACTTGTAGAAATCACTCAATTGATCTGGTTATAATCTATCCACGTAGGTTGTTATGAATTCCAAAACGGTAGCAGGGGATTACTTCTGCCGGTACAGATACACCAAAGACAAAACTGACAATAAATACCAGATTTCTATATCAGTACTTGCACTGGGAGGGGTTATGTTTGTCCCGTCCAACAGTTTACAGAATATTTTGTTTTTAATGGGATAAACAAGTGACACAAATGTATTTTTGTGACATATCTGTATGATTCATTTCACAGGTGAATAGGGATGGAATCAATGAAATAAAGAGATGCTAGACTTCAGAGTGATCTTGAGAATAGTGTGCCTTGGGCCTCCACAGGTGGATTAACTCATCTCTTTGGGGAATTTGAACAAGATAAACATAAATTTACCTTGTAGCATTGACAATTTCAAAGATTTATCATGAAACTGAATAACTCGCTCTGTTCCACTCAGTAAGTGAAGAATAGTTCAATGTATATGAGAATGCATTCACAATGTAGCATTCTGTTCTACCTTTGTCAAGGTCTTATCATAAAGACTAACTCTTAATACAGATGGGGTGAAAGAACTATGGACCAATAGCATTGCTTTGTTAAGAGTGTATAGTCTATGTGTCCAGACCATTTTGAACCTACCATAAACTGCCAGAACAGAAATTATAGTATTTGTTTGTATTTTCCTGAGTATGAATTATTAAATTTACTGTAATATAGTATAATGAAGTATTTTAAATTCTTGGAGTTACACCAATATAGATGGTAATGAAAATGATAACGGTGACGATAACGATGACAACGATGATGATTTGTCTACGTTCTTATCTATGATCTTGGAAACTGATGACATTAAATACTGAGCAATAATGATATGGAAATAATATTTCCAGATTTACTACCTCTTTTTATGGTGAGATTTCAAGGAGAGGTCTCACATTTTGTCTTTGATACATCACAAAATTATGTGGGTATGTAGGAATTTATAGTCAATTTAATCCTATGAAAATCTATTAAAATTCTGAAATAATGTTAAGTATGACTTGCATATAAGACAAGAGTGAGCATTGTTTGTTTCTTATATATAGAAACTGTATTGCATACTGGTAGATAGAAAGGATGTATACAATTCAAATAGCATGGTCACTTCTTGTATTCAAATGAAGAGTTCAAGACAAAGTCAAAATGACAATCAGACGTTTGACTACTAGAACCTATTCAAATCAAGTAATTTTAGTGTTCCAACACTCGCTACCTGGCTTTATCCAGTTTGTAACTTTTAGAAGAACCTCTCAATGGTGAGATCCTCTTTTCACCTATCGCTTACAGGAGATCCTCATTACTTTTAACCACTCTTGAAGAATCAAACCCCTGGCTGACTAGATCCATCATATTCTCCCGTTTAATGAAGAAAGAGAATCGGCCAACAGAGTGCATCTCCGCGCAACGCGAGAAGCCGGGCACTCGACGCGACGACTCGCGATGTCAGCTGACGAGCGCGACAGAGCAGATTCGTACATCCGAGCACCCATCCCAGGCTGGCTTATTTGAACATTCCGGGGATGCGGGGCTCGAGTTTCGTTTGATTGCTCCGGGTCTTGTTTTGCGGGATGCGAGGGGTTGTAGAGCATCAATTAAGAACAGAGTGGTGTGCTGTCTCTATTACACAGTGAATGTGATCTCAAGCAAAGGCTTATCACAACCCTCGAATTTGATCATAGCGATTAACGAAGAGGATCCCGAATGGTACTTTAATGAGAGGTTGAGTAAAGTGGGGATAATAAAACGGTACTTGGGTCTGACCACAGCTTACCTTGCATAGACAAGATAAGATTTAGTACCCTAAAGCGTTTCATGCAGGGCCTTTATTTATGATATTTGCATGGAGCAGTAATCAAAATTGAATTATTTCACTTTACCCAGGTAAAATGAGAGGTTGAATAAATAAATGCTTAAATTGACTGGTTATAAGATAAGCAAGCACATAAAATGCATGCTGTGTTAAAAGTTTAATGATTTTGTGCTGTATTAATATATGTAATGAGGTTATATATTATGAATAGTTTGGATCATAAATTCTCTTTAAAACTACCAATAATTCTCTCTCATCCAATTATTAATCCAAGATTCCCTTCATTTTATACCTAAGAGCTTGCCAAATGATTATATTCTCGTCCGGATATTGGAATAGCCCGTCAATCCTCAGGCAATCATCAGTGTGTTGTCCACCAGCTACTTTGCTGGTTCCAATCTCAGCTATAGGCGTACTAAAGAAGAGACGGAAACCGCAAGCTGCTTCACAAAAAACAGCTTATCGCTGCCATTTCAAGTGGAACAAATACCAGGCTCACAATTTGCAATTGTGTGGCATAACATAGTTGCACTTTTTTCGACAAAGCAGCAATTTTTGCTTTCAGAAATTTTGAATGGGGACGGGTGAGGCCTGGAAATTTGTTGTATTTAAAATCAAATCATTCTTTTGAAAAGCATTTCTTCTCTATCTGTTTAGTTAATAAATAAAACATAATGGATGTTAGATTGGGAAATTATGATTAAGACTAGAGAAGATTTCTTTCATATCACGATTTCTCTCATCAAAAACCTTTGGTCGAATCCTACAAATAAGAACGCCTATGGCACCATGAGTCATAATAGATAGTTAACTATCAATCACAAATAAACCCATTCTGTCCAGGTGCAAATATTCCTATTCAGATCAAACCTCAGAGTGACTAAATTAATGAATTTGACAATTTGTCAAATTGATGGCCCGAATCTTACGACAATGATACGCGGAAATGAATACAGACTGGCCCTGTGCATTACCTGTAAATAGTTTCCTAATCATATTGCTTGTGGTGCCTCAAAATCTTCTACTTGAACTGAATTAAAAAGTTCACCCTTTATGTGGGAAATTAATTTAGGCTATCTCTTGCAGATCTGTCATATGTGAGAGAGGCGATGGGCTAAAGGTAATGTAGGGCAGGATATCGACAATCGTCACCAATTATACTTTTAATGCAACACTGGAACTTTCTTAGGAAAAATCTCTCTTTTTTATCAATCTTATATGTTCAAACAATAAATTTCTACTCTCACACCAGATAGTTTTTCCTTTTTCTTAGTCGACAAACTTTTCTCCTCTTTTGAAATTCTTCCGCGTGGATGGTTTGCCAAGGAGAATTCTTATAGGTCCTCTCCGGCGATGGAAGGACAATAGAATTTTGGGTGCAATGATGGTTAGAAAGATGGAGAGGTATAAAGGCAGCTGCCAGACTCCAACCGAAAAAAGACCGGTATTAATACCACCTAGCTAGTGATATACCAAGAAGGCATCACATCTGTTTTTATGCACTTTAGACATCACCATCTTTATGAAAAAGAGAACCAGAGGAAAGTGGTTCTTTGGTGTTTCTCTCAGTTCAAAGTTTGCCCCCTTTGCTTTTGAGTCATCTGACAGGTCTGCATTGTCTGGTTGGAGGAGTTTGAAATTTCTTAGAGAATTTAAGAAGATGGTATGAAAGTGAGAAGAGGGCGAGGGACTGGGGAAAGCTTAGGGAGTCAGATAAATAGAGAGTACTTTTTTTTTCTTCTTCGTGGGAAGCGTGGGTGCATCTGATGCAAGAATTAGAAAGTGGTTAATCCTTTGACAAAGCCAGGCTCCTGAAAAAAGATGGACTTGACAATGGTGTTTTTCTTCTTCTTTTTTTTTTCTTTGACGGCGATGGGTATGGAGTAAGGTCAATGCTTCTTTCTCCCCATCTCCTCTCTCTCTCCCTTCCTTCCCTGACACTGAACGACGGCAAATCGAGAGGAGAAATCTTTTGTGAAGAGGAAGATTGATCGTTGTTCGGAGATGCTGCACCATTTTTTCTCATGATCTTTAAGTTTGTCAAGCCCCGAGGACTTCAGCTTCTTTCTTCCGAGATCTCTTTCCTCCGATTTCTTCTCCCTCATCTTTTCAACCATTGCTCCCTATTCTTTAGCAGACACAAAAACAATTTCTTCCCCCAAGCTCTTCCAAAGGGGGATGTCGGACTCTTGTGAGAGTGCTACTAACATACCCCCATCTCCCTTACCCTCTTACAAACTCTCTTCTTTTGATGTTAACCCATAGAATACCAAAACGGAAGGTATACATTCCAAGCTTGATAGGATATAAGAATCAAGGATTTGAGGGGTTAATAAATCCATCTTATCATCCCAGCGAGGTCTATTTTCAAATGTTGA
Organism: Temnopleurus reevesii; assembly: GCA_036244855.1. Taxonomy (NCBI): domain Eukaryota; kingdom Metazoa; phylum Echinodermata; class Echinoidea; order Temnopleuroida; family Temnopleuridae; genus Temnopleurus; species Temnopleurus reevesii. The sequence goes on from BQKZ01003162.1 coordinate 29,146, forward strand.
AAAGAGGATGGTGGTGATGAAAATCTTGGGAGAGGCTCTAAAGAAAATATGATTGAAAACCTCCTAATGGGAACGACTAAGGAAAACCAAAGCGCGATAGAAAACGAGAGGAAAGGCATCACAAAGTATTGCACTTTGTATTGTTCAGAAGTTAACAAGAGAAGAAAGAGGGGAGAACCAAATAAGATATAACAGACAAATATGTTTACAAAGAAGTTGAAACGACTTTAAACAAAGTCAATGAAACGAGGGTGAGAAAAAAATCACGGGGGAATCTAGCGGATAGCTTGTAGGCTTTTCTGAGCGTTTCATCAAAAGGATTTGATTCAATTAATACGTCCTAGTTTTATAACATATTTAATGCTTTGTGGCGAGGTCTTAAAAACGGGGGTGAATGGAAACTATGGAGCACAATACGAACCAGGTGTTGAACACAATAAATGAATTGATAGGCAGATAATTGATATGATAGGGCAACAAAAAGGCGCTTCCCGAGCACTGACATTGGCATTGCCCGTGGCGAGAGAGAAATCAATTTGATAAATTTGCCATCATATTTTGAATGATCAAACAATAGAAGGCACTATCGGGGTTAATCTCATCTTGAATGGAGAAAAAGCAACATTTAGTGTTGGAAACTATTCACTTCTCGCCTCGCTCAAATTGGGAAAAACATTGTCGCATCAATGTACATGTACAGTCATAGGTTATTCCAGGATATCTCAAACTTCAATCTGAAGATCTTTTCCTCGGTCAAACCAACGCTGAAAATACAAAAGAAATCTCTCAAAAGCTCTGTCAATTTGGCAATTGGATTATTCTACATCTAAGCAATTATTTTGAAGAAAAACTTTGTGTGATTTTTACGATATGTTTTTGATGGATAACAATAAAGCCTTCTGATGTCTGCAAATTCACCTCAATGCTAATGGAAATGTTCAATCTCCTATTTTTGCACAAAATTGGGGTACTTTGTCAGGATTCATATAAGTTGAATATCTTATCAGAGTATTGATAATAATTCCCACTGTCAAAAGCTTTCAGTAACAAGCTCTATAATATAAAAGCTTAATCCTGAAATATTAACTGATTTTCTTGATAAAGTTAGTCAATAACAGAAAAACAACTTCCTAAATGCTTGATGGTAATCAATAAATGATGAGCTGTTTCCAAACTTGATGTC
>BQKZ01003162.1:31414-52195 GCA_036244855.1 Temnopleurus reevesii
CCCCCCCCCCCTTGATCATCTAACTGCTTTTCCCTCTCCCCTCATTAATCTATTCTTTATCAAATTAATTTCCTTAATCAAATAAAGATGTCGTCATCGTCTTCCTTTTCTCATCTCACCCCAGGGTGTTTTATTAACCACCCCTGTTAACAGATTAGACAGTAATTTTTGTTCTATAATACGAAAAGCTTTGAATTTGGAAACCTTAATTGGAATGAAAAATCACGATGATGTAAAACACACTCCCCTGATACTTTCTGTCGATCTCTTTCTCCCTATCCATCCCTCTTTCTATCCATCTCTATCTCTATCTCTGTCTCTCAATCCCACTCTAGTTATCTCTCTCTTTCTCTCTCTCTCTCTCTCTCTCTCTCACTCCCTCTCTTCCTCCCTCATTCACTCCCTCCTTTCCTCCCTATCTATCTATCTATCTATCTATCTATATATCTATCTATCTATCTATCGATCTATCGGTCTTTCTTTCTCATTCTCTATCGCCTTATTTCTATCTTCCTTTCTTTATCCCATTATCTCTCTTTTTCTATCTTCCATTATCTCTACACTTACTTTATATTCCTCTCTGTTATCCCCAGTTAGACACTTTTGGGATGATTAGGGAACTGTTTAGAAGTGATGCGGTCCGACAAACGATCCATCACACCCTATTCAGCGGCTGTCACTGCCCATCTCCACGGCCAACGATCACGCTCAATGGATAGACCGAACAAATCATGTAAAACTTGAGGTTGATTTAACACCTTTTTATAGTGTTTGCATTGACACTTTGATCATTCAAAGGGACTTGACAGCACTGCCAGGTTTTTATATTGAAACCGTTAGTGCTTATGCATTTATTTATTTGTCTGTTTTATTTTAGTAAGGTAGCTACATCAAGTCTCAATGCTGGTTTCCGTTGGGGACCCACATGGGTGTTGGTTCATGCCTTTTCAGTTGTTTTACACAGAGAGAAAGACGGGTAATTTTGTGAAGTGCAAACAATGTAAACTCACTTGGTGTACTGGGAGAAATACCCAGCTTAACGTTTAAAAAAAAACGTAACAGCGCGTATTGGAGGTATAGAATACCACATTTTTGTACGAGGAAACACAAAGTGAGATGTGTAAGCTAACAAGAAATTGGTTGGTTATAATAGTAAAACATTGTGCTCTCCAATTTAAAAACAGACCAACGCAGTTAGAATTGAAATATGAAATTTTGGGGCTGATAGCATACCGCAATTTCCTGGTATGGACGCAGAACAGTGAAAGAATACAAAAGAAATCGAACGCATAGTGCTAAATGGTAAATAATCAAGATGAAAATGTTTAAATTATTTCAATATTAGTCTAGAAAAACTCATGAAGTTACGTTTTAGGGGGTAAGCCTTTAGCTCAGAGCTGATTTGCTGTTAATTCCTATAACCATCCCTCCTAATTCAAACTGGTTGCGATTCCCATCACATGCCTTGATTGAATTACCCAGCTACACATTGGCTATCAATAGTTACGTGATTACCACAGAAGGACCCATGAATTGAAATGCCACTTTTCGGTAGCTCTCGCGAATCTGACGGGGGTCGACGACGTAAGTCAATGACCCGAATGAGTCAACATCGTACGAACAACTCATAAAAAGGCCCCAACAAAGAAAACAACAGATAAACGCCATAGGAAAACTTCTAGTTCTTCAAAAAAAGTTGGAACTGGTAGAATAATCATTCACTGATCGTGAATAATTTTACCAGGAGTCATTTTGAGCGATATTGAAAATTGCGCTTCCTCTATCTCTATGGTATTGATGGAGGGGACCATTGTTTGGTGGTGCGATGGCATCTAGGGGTCACGACCTGATGATTTTGCCATGAAGCTGGTGGCACTTGGGGCTCCCTCCATACACTTTCCATGGCTTCCTATTGTCACGATGGGGTCATTGACCTCAAAAGATGAGGGTTGAGGGACTCATGCTAGTCTCAAGCTGCAAACCTTACGAGTGTCTGATCTTACTTTTACAGGGCCTCCAGGTAGAACAGTGCTTTGATTACTGATGGGGCTACCCTATTGAATTAATATATAATGAATAAATACATGAATAAAGAAATAAATTTCAATCAGTTCATTTCAAACAAACTGAGTCTGTTACGTGAGATCAGGGTAGCGTATCACCAAGTTACGAAAGACTTAAAGAAAAACTTAATGAACGACTGGTATCCGCTCTTGCGCCGAATACAAGTAATATAATCGATCATTAGGTACAAGAGTAGATACCAGTTGTTCTTCAAGCAGTTAGTAAGTAATTCTCATCGTGGTGAAACACTTTCAACACCTTTATTTTCATAGGATTTCTCTATGGGCTTCCGAAGACTTCCCTTGGCACATCAACTCTAGTCATGGATTGACCAGGGAGTTGGGAATGGATTGACTCTTTCAAGAATTATTATTTACACATGTGTCAAAGTCAAGTCTGCAATGGCAAACTACATCCAGAGCTTGTTGCTAGCACATGGTCGTCATGTGGTAGAACTAGTAGTCTGCATATACAGACTTCATGAAGAAACTGAATTAGTGCCGCATGCTAGAACGACTTATTGTGTTGGAGTAAAATACTAGCAGAGCCACCTTATGATTGCAAACATACAAATATCTGTGCAAGGCTTCATTTAAAACACATTAATTCCAACTTCAGTAAGCAGCGCAAAATAAACTGTCAATATGTGTCTGTTGATGCAGACTACATGTGCAAAACTTGTAAGACTGGTCATGCCCTTCAATGTTCGAACTAAAGGTGGGAAAGCCAAATCACTGAATAGAAACGAGAACACATTTTAAAACAACATATTTATATTTTTCTAGGATATTTCCCAACAAGAACAGAAGAAAAGGAATATATGGTTGAAAAGAGAGGGGATTATCTATGAAGGATAATTGTATCAACAATGTTCAATAACATAATGATGATGATGAGCGGTATAGGCAGAGATCCAAATTAAAAGCTTAGAAGTGAGGAAATTATGGCCTACTACACAACAATGGGAAGCTACCAAAGTAAAAAGGACAGTTTAAAGTGATAAGAACATTACTCGGGGCTGTAATATATAACACTGAGATGAATGAAGATCATTTGAAAGAGAAAAGATGGCATGAATAAAAAGTAGAAAGGTTGAGATGGCACCGGTTAAAGAAAGAGAAAGATGAAGCAAAGGAGATGGGGTGAAAGAGATGGGGAGATGGAGCAAGAGATAGGATGGGACTGAGAATGAAACGGAACTTACTGGGGGCTAATTGAACTTTCTTAAATATAGGTGTATGAGAAGTGATGATAGAAGGAAGGAATAAAGGAGAGATAAATAGCACAAGACAAAAATCTAAGAGAGGATAGAGAGAGAGAGGAGAGAGAGGGGATGGACAAAGGGAAAAAGAGGGAGAGAAGATGAAGAAAGACCAAAAGAGCAGCAGATAAGATGAAAGAGAAGAGAGGGGGATAGAGAGAGAAGTGGAGAAAGAGAGAGAGAAAGAAACATTACCACTACATTCTTGTTGAATTTCATACATATTGTAATTTTGCGATCAACATAATTGTTATTATCTGGTAAATTGAACAATTAGCATCATGTGTTTTTTCTAATACCTTTGATCCTAATGTTGATGATGTCACACCAATTTAAAAAATTGTTGGATCATTCTATCATGTTATGTTATGGGTAATAAAGTTAAGATATTCAAGTATTCAAGAGAAAAATGGAGAATAGAGAAGTTTGAAAGAGATGGAGCACATAAGACAGAGGGGTCTTGGCAGAGACGATGGATGGTAACACAGCCATGTGTTTGGGGGTCATTGCCCTGACATGAGGCATCATTTAACAAACACTTCAAGTTATCATCAGATCAATGTGAGGCACTTCTACAAAAGAGATTGACCCAAGATTGAGGACAAACAGACTCTTCCAACAGCACAAGATGAGGCCAAATCACCCCACTGACAAAGCCCTCTAAAGACTCCCTTGACTCCATAGGAGAGAGGAGGAGAGAGAAGGGGAGAGGAGGAGAGAGAAGGGGAGAGGAGGGGGAGAAGGGAAGGGAGAGGGAAAGAGAGGGTGGGAGCATCTTTGGTGGGAGGCAAAGAAACAAACTTTTACTTTACAGATACGATAGATAGAATGAAATTGTTTGGGAGTAGATTTGATAAGAGAGATGGAGAAGAAGAAGAAGAAAAAGAAGAAAAAAGAAGAATAAATGGACGGAGATAGAGAGAGAAATCAACTTTCATATGATAGAAAAAAGAATGAAGGAAGGAAAAGAGAGTACAGAACAGAAATTATGACAAAAAAAAAGTTGGAACAAGACAGGAATAACTAAACGGGAATGATGGAATGATGACGATAACAAAAACATGAATCATGATCAATCTAGATGAAAAGTAATTTAGAAAGAATGAAGGAGACACAGTAGGAAAAACCATGCGAGAAGTATGAAAAAAAAACTAATGCAAATGAAAAAGAAAGAATGGGAGAGAGATTATAAAAGGGGGAGAGGCAAAGAAACCAAGACCCTCGTTATAATTAAAACCATCTTCGATTCCACCTCTGCCATCACATCGGAGAGGGGTCAATTAGCACCTCCTTATTATCTTCAGGGATGGTTCGATAGGAGGCGAGGGGATTGGTAGGTTGCCCCCATAAAACAGGGAGGGGTCTCCTACCAGTGTCGCCTTTGGAGCTACCCGCTGGGCGTCTGGGCTGGGCAGGGGCTCTGGCGACTTCTACCAAGGCATATGTTAGGTCATTAAAGCAGTGTCCCCATAAATTGATATTCAAATATTGTTTTTGACTTCTTCCTTTTAAAGCCTGATATACTGGAAGATTGCCCATCCAATGGCCATATTGGTGGATACCGTAAAACACTGCGTACAGGCGTACCTTGGCATTAATTTCTTGAAAAGTGCCCTCTAACGTCCAAAATGATCAAGTACAATAAATATTGATATGATGATATAAATAACAACACCCTAACTTCCTTGATGAATATTCATGATTATTAATTATGCCCACCAAAATAAAATCAGTATGGAAAACGGTTTGTATTGTTCAATTGAACCTATTGAATGATATCATGCCATGGTTATACAATCTGTATTCTGTCCATTCTTGGTAACAAATACGTTGCATTCTTTAAAGCTGATAGTAATAACTGAACTACAATACCAATCGGACAAGCATTCAAATTGTCTATACCAACCTTTGAATTAGAGGTATGCGTAAAATTTGCTTTAATTAGTGAATTGTGCCATGTTGCATAAAACGATGCGTTGAAACCCAATTCTCAAAATTAAAGTCCTAAATACGTGCTCCTGATTGGTTGAAAACTGAGTTGCGTTTAATTTTCTGACCTGCGATTAATCGCAACTTTGTAATGTAACAGGGCTCTGGTCTCTTGATTCGCGACATACCTGTTGGGAAGTGTTTTAGGGGGACCTATAACCATTACCTATAGCATGAAAACATGATGATGATGATGAATTTAGATTTAAAGGCGTTTCTCATTCAATTCTGAATATTTACGCCAAATGATGCATCATATCGACTATATTTATACTTTTTTAAAGATACATTTATTGAAATGGGAAAGGGGACCATTGTTTTTTATCTAATAATAACTNGAGAGCTTATCACATGAATAATAATTTTGCTTTCTCCTAATCGATCGCGAGTGGGCGCTCTGCAGAAGAAGGCTCAGATCACCAAAACGATTCAAATTCATATGCGCTTGTACGCAGTGTTTTACGGTAGATTCAATTTCTTTGTACACAAAGGTGTGAAACATCGGTAAAATCTGAATACTGACAAATATATTTGATAGAATGAAGTTATTGACACATTCTGGAAGATCTTCTTCACAGGTGCTACAGATCGAAGAAAAATAATTGACGAAGTGTTTTTTCATAAATGCAAAGAGAACTTACTATTTCATTAGCTATCAAGATTTGAATTTTCTTTCTTTCACAGAGTCTGACCCCTAAATCAGCGCAATTTTAGTATTAGTGGGGGCTCTCTTCTGAACAGTTCACCATTGGTGCTTTTTTTATTATCTTGCTTGCTACTATTTATTTCTTGAAGCTTTTCAATGATATCTTATACCTATATATGCATTATTTCTGTAACAATATCCACAGACCCTAACATCACAGCGCAGCAGAGTATATCCATATAGTAACTGCGCTATATAAATTATCTAATTATTATATTATTATCATTATCATTTACTGAATCATTGAAATAGTCCCTATCATCTAAATTCTTGCTTTTGTTTTGGATGTGGACTTATCTATAAATTTTCAAAAGATAACAATTGCTTTAAGATTTTGTTTTTAAATATGCAAACTTTACCAGTAGGCCTATTTGATTCAAACTGCAATCAATTCAACTTAGATTATAGCCTGCAAAAATAGAGAAACTGGTCATCATCAATCCAAAACATCTTGCATTTTGCAATTCTGTCTTCCAAAATGCTCTGAAACTATTCAGAGTTTATGGGACACGACAGTTGGGAGACAAAACGCAACCACAAACCCAATCCCTGGAAGTCAAAATCTGTCTCTGTGACTGCACTGATGACATGATGGTTTCAACAGATCAAATCTTGAGACAAATAATATTGAAATATGCCCCTTCTCCTAATTCCATGTCCCCTTTTCGATGGGCGCACTGACCACTCCACCAGGGCACTAGGGACCCTGATGCTCCAATTGGTCAAGACGGTCAAGAAGAAATTTAGCCTTGACCTAACTGGCTAACACAAAAGATTCCGATAAGGAAAGATCTATTTTGTTTTGCCCTTTTCCAGGCATTTTACAGACAAAGTGTTTCTAAAAGGGACAGTGGTTAATAGTCTGTGCACTTGATCAAACATTTCATGAAGGGATTATCAGTGGTATTCCGAGAGGGGGCATTGCCCTCGTAAACCTCTCAATTGGTATCGGATGAGGGTTGGAGGAGGAGGAGGAAGAGTGAAGAGCCGGAATCGAAACTGGGGATGGGGTCTGTTGGTAGGAGGGGTATCAAAAGGGTGGTGTACTCTTCTTGCATCCTTTCTGAAGAAGATGAAATAGAAATTTAACGATGAACTTTGGGTAGAATAGAGGAAATGCTTTTCAAAATAAGCTGGTCTTTCACTAGGGGAACTAATTAAATGAAAAGTCAAAATGAAATGGAATATGATTTTAATCACAATGTCATCCTCCTTCCTAATGCACACAAATTTAGAGTATAACACAGTCCCAGAGGTTCATCAATCAAACAATGATCTAAAAGGCATTTTCATCAGATCATCATTTATGCAACAGAACTGGGTTTTTTTTCATGCAATGTATAACAAATTAGTTGCAACAAAATTATTCTTATACACTTTGTTTGTTATATACATATTTAAAACATAAATCCTCATGCAAGATAACGTTTTCATTATATTTTTTAGCTTTGAATTGCTGAGCTCCAATCAAGCTATTAGTTTTGTGACTTATCCAATATTTACTTGAAGATAACGTACAGTATCAGAAAGTACAGCAAGATTCATGGGGACATGTCTCCCTCTTCTTTAATGCATTTTTAAGCGAATATCAGTTCCTAAACATCAATCAACTGAGAATCAAACTGATTTCCGAGGAGGTCACTGCAATCATGCTATTATCATCCAAAATCCATACTTCTTGAGGCCTGGTATAAGCATCATGATTCTAAATACAGATGAAGTGGTATCTCAATGGGCTTCTTTATCATCAATTTCCTACAGAAATATCCCTAGTCAAAAGCATACTTGATGCAGAAGGAGGGGGGGAGGACTTTTCATTGATAAGAGCCAACTAAGCGATTTAACGCTTTAGACTGAAACATGAGCTAGATATGTATTCTGTAGGATAAATTTGCACCTAAACAACTTAAAATCAGCCAATCAAAATTTGGATCTAATGTAATTTTAATTAAGATCTAATCATTGAATCTAATTGCAAATGAAGTTACAAGTGCAGCAGTAGCAATGAATGGGAATATAACACACATCAAATGCAGATGATCATCTAAAGCTGCATAATTTGATTAACAAATAATCTGTCATTGTTCTATGAATTATCTACCAATAGTTTAGAGCTAATAGCTACCATACCACCATATCACAAGAGTCACACTCATTACAGAGAAGCTCAAAATAAAACTCAAAGCGACAGGTCACTGTATAGTTTACCAACACTAATTAATTGGAAAATAAGCCATTCATGAAATAAAAATTAGAACATATATCGCCAACCCCCTTCGAAAAAAGACATCTAGATCATCGTGAAATAGAATAAACATAAAAATGTGTTAATCTGTCTTAAAAGTTGAACTAATTCTTCCATTTAGCCAGCCTATATCTTAAAACCTTGACCACAATACAGCTATCAGATCCTAATATATCCTGAAATAAAAAAAAAGAGGTAGACCATATTTATCTAGACAGAGAAAGAGATAAATTTGCTTTGGGGACAAGGGATTTTTATTTCAGGAGGTTTCTTGACAATTGGGCAACAGTAAACAAGCATTGGAGCCTCATACAAGAGGCTCCCATGGCAGACATAATTCATTTATATCAGACCTATTAAAACGAAGATGAGTCTACTGCAGGGTTAAATATGAAGCAAAGAAAAAGGGCTTGAATGCTAACAACAATTTTTTGAAAAATTGCATTGGTGGGTCAGAAAAATGTTTTTTTTTTTAATTTTTTTTATTTACTTTTGGAACAGAATTCTTGTAGAAAATAAGGTAAAAAACCTAAAACATCTTAAAATGACTAATCAGGGTTTAATTGCACATGTTTATTTATAATTTTAACATAATACAAAATCAAATTTTCCATACGTCTTATTAAGTATTATGATTTTCAATTATATTTCTGTATACAAACATTATTCACATTACCTGCCAAAAAGATCGTGATCTGCATAAATGTTTACCAAATGGGAAACTCCATTTTTCAACTCTCACCTTTCTTTGGTACTGAAAGAAGTAAAAAAAAAAAAAAAAAGAAAGAAAAAAAAAAACTAAAGGGCCAGTTTTACAAATTCCTAAATGATGAGAGCATCGTGCTCCATGTCCATCTTTCATTATTCGTGATCAGACGAGAAGGGTTTCATTTGAAATTTAACCTGACCCTTTGTAAATCAATAGGAGTTGAGAGATCTTGAAGATTCAATTAAGTATCCATGTTAATGACCCCCACCCTCTTCTTTTTAATCACACTTCAATTGTGCTTTAGTGGGTGTTTTCTCTGATTAAACAAGAGCATAGAGGTCAACTGCTTGTCTGCATTTTAAGTCGCTAAATTTATATCTAGCTGTAATAAACTTGTCTCTTTGGCCACCAAACGTCAAGACAGACGCCTAGGATTGACTCAGAATTTGGCGTTTAATAAATTGTCTGAACTTGAAGGGTATTTTTTATCTCTTTGATGTTTGTTCATTTATAGAAATGATGTTTGAACACTGCCAAGTGATTTATCATATGTAATGTATTTCATCTTTGTTTGATAGGGCTTTTGTTCTCTTCTTAATCTTTTATCTGAATTTTGCTTCACTTCAACTTTCATAACCAATTCAGGATTTTGGCCAGTTTGTGAGAAATACATTTTTATAAGAACATGATCAGAAAGAAATTAACTGAAATTGCTTGACTTTCTTGTATTTTTAAAGGATCTTTTAGTTTAGATGAGTTCAGTTGACAGAAAACAAAACAAAAAGTTATTCATGCTCAAACTCAAAACACATTTTTCATTCTAGATTGTATTCTCCTTTAACTGCATTCAACATATTCCTTCAAATAGTTGTGAATATATTTCATTCACAACTCATTACAAAGTCAAATAATTTAAATGGATTAATTGCAATTGCCTGAGCACTGTATGATCACTAATATCATGACTTTGTGCTGTATTTTTGGGGATAATCTCCTTTTATTTCTAAACTTGACACCTGAAATACATGGTCCTCTCTAGGCTTCTATGCAGTAATCCAGAGAATGTAGCTCCCATCAACAACCAATCATGTTACTATCTCAAAGGATTCAAAATAGATGACATACTTTGTGTCTCAATTTTCAGAGATCTCTCATTTTCACCTGATGTAAACTTCAATCTATGTCATTTTCATTTGTGCTTTTTCTTGCAACTTATTTTCTTTTTTTTTCATTTCTCTTACTCTATATCTGCCCTTTATCTCTCATTCATTTTGCACTTTATCTATTTCCATCATGCTATCTTTTCCCCCATCCTCTGGCTCAATTGCTCCTTTTAATTTCTATTAATATTTGTTTTCAGTACTTTTTTTCTGAAGTTCGAGCAATTATGAATGAAATTATATTATTCTTCAATGAGAAGTTAAGCTTTGTTAGCTATCAATTACGCAGAAAACTATGCAATAAAAATTATTTAATGCGTACATGCCATATCTTATTGCTTAGTAGAGGAATAGCTATTCCATTGTGCAAATCCCTGACTTGCTTTAAAATTCATAACAATTGATTTGCTCTTTATTTCTAATAATGCGAACAGAAATTACCAGATATAAACGTCCTTGAACAACTAGCATTAGTGGTGATTGTGTGTTGCCTGACTCTGCCTACAATTATTTCTATACATTATTAAACCTCAGAATCCAGAATGCTTCGGAATCTCTAGAAAAGATGCTAAATGATCATTTCTGCTACAATTTCTCCCAGAAATGTAATCTCTTATCAAGTGAAATGAAAAAAAATCCAATAAAATCACATCAATAGATCCAATATATAGAAAAACCATCTCACTACTTTTCTTGAGGGTAGGATAACAATATCTCTGAATTAAGCTCTGCCTTTGATGTGACATGGACTATAAACGTGAGAAAATCTTCAATTACATCTCCTTTTAATATCGACGATGATGATGTTATTAACGTCGCAATCTAGCACAGGAAAAGGAGGCTCGCAACACAGTTTCCTCCTCATTCACTGGCTGGAGTGCTCTCGCATTAGCGCAAACATTGTAAGCCAATAAGCTTGTGGTTTACTCAGGCGATCGGCCGTGAGAAGACGTTGCCAATAAAGCTCTCGCCATCATCGTCGTCGACTCACAATACCGCTTCACTGCAAGGATGAGAGACACCATACCTTATCTATTCTTTGAGATGTTTTTTTTCTGAGGGGTACGATCCATAGATATGAGAAATTGTCAGTAAGTGCGGGTTTTTTATTTTCTTTTTCGATTCCTACATTTCCAGCTTTCCTGTGAACCACTTTTGACTAAGTCGAAAATCAATGTTGGAAATTTCCTGATTTCCGGTTCTTTCTTACGATTAAGCTCTGACCTTTGAGTCGAGTCGATCATCTTTTTATTTTGTGCTTGGCGATAGAAATGTGCCGTCACATTATATTCTTCCTCCCCCACTCTCTCGCTTCTTATATACTCTTTCACTTTAATTTGTCTCATGCCATTCTATCCCGCACAATATGTGGTGATACATGAAACTTACTCTTTTTCATTTACTTATGAATCCATCTATTCATGTAATCTTCTCCGTTACCTTCATCTTCATTTATCCAGAACATCAATTGAATGATTTTTGTGTTGGGTAGATAAATAATTGAATAATTTTTGCCTTATCCCAACGAGAATGCCTGCGATTTTTTTCTCAGCTTCTCGGTAAAGCACTGTCAATCAGTGTTTATTCATGTTGGGATAAGGCAAAAATTATTCAATTATTTATTCAGAACAGTTGCACATTCCATCATTGGGCAGGTACAACATTTAATAGCATTGTGGTTATAAATGGATCTGACTCTCCCTTTCAACCAGCGGGTCGCAGTTCGAAACCCAACTATGACGTTGATTTCCTTTGGCAAGAAATTCATCAACATTGTCCTGCACTCAACCCAGGTGAGATGAATGGGTACCTGGTAAGTATATTATTCCTGGAAATGCCCAAGCACTGGTGGCTTCGAGCTAAAGCCGGGCTAATAACAATATACGCGCTATGTAGATTGCATTACTATTACTGATGAATAATTATGTGCACACACACGCACACATACACACACAAATAGATTCAAATAATGCAAACCACACATCTTCTCTTTCTACATCCATGACTATTCATTCTTAACAACCAATTTACTTTGATTTGATTTTGAATTTCTTATTTCTTCAGACCACCCTTTATAATTAGGATTTAATAATACTATGAATTTGAATATTCTATGAGTTTTTGTACTACATTTTATATTTTAGAACCAGCTATGTAAAAATGGTTACATAATATTTTGCTTTCAGTGGAAGATGTGAAATTGTTATGCCCTAAAATCAATTTTATCTCAATGATATATAGTAATCCTGTCCACAACACTAAAGACCCTAATATGATTATAAGAACACTTCCTAAAGTGACCATACATATAGGCCAATAATCTGACAAATAACTCATGACATATTCCTTTCAAATAGTCACCTGGTTTTACTCCTATTCCCTCAAACTATTTATGTTTGCTGCAAATTTAGCGAAGTGCAGTTAAGGAGGAAGTTTATCTCCCTTCCAGCAGCATTACATAAGGAATAAAAAGATCCACTTGACAACACTTCAGAAACCTCCAACTATCTCTTTTGCTATTGTAACACTTTTTATGGAGGAAGATGCTTCAAGAAATATAGGTGTTCAAGTTTTGATAGAGTCACCTAAAGGAGTTTTCCCTTAGGACTGCTAGCAGACAAAACAGATAAATATTGCCAGTGGTGAGGAAACAGCTGGATATCCAGACTAGCAGGCAGGCAGGCTCGTCAAAATGGCTGTCATTCAAATAAGCTGCAGCTGGGTTTGAATAGCCCAAACTTACAAAAAAAATGCTTCTAACTTGGTTCAATCCAGGTGCATGTTGCTACATACCAATGCAATTTAGCAAAATCCATTATCTGGGGCAGGGCGCAGTGATCACGGAGATTCTGATGCAAGAAAGTTGTGAATGCTTTCCAATCATATGTTTCTATGTCAGGCAAGACTCAGGTAAGCTATTGGGATGTGAAAAAATCAATCTTTTGGAAGGATTTATAATAATGTTTCTTGATACAAGATTTCAAAAATGTCTCCACGATGTTTAGGACAAATTTTTGCAACGTCATGAAAGTGTCCTAAACAAAAATAATTTGACTAATTTGTTCAATTCATTTCAATTCAGTTTTATTGTCAAATGACTATCAAAAATATATTGGAAATAACACTTATTCATTATTCTCTCTTCGTGTTCGACCATCTTTATGTTGATTGCAGAGAGTAAGACTAGTGTGAAATGTTTTTAGAGTGCACACGTTTAAAGTGGAGCTTCTTACTTCCAAGATAATAATCAGATCTGTTGAGTTTCGCTCAAAATCTTGGCAATCATGACAATCCATCTGACACATACTTGCAGAAAATATAACCTTCTGCCCCATCTAACATTTTTTTTTCTTAAACTATTTCCTACCAGTGACAAGTTGAGAGCTGAAACCCTACCACCCAAACAAACGTAACCATCAATATTTTGGCATACCCGCAGGGAGGAATGTATGAAGTTGATTTCTAACCAAACCAATCCTGATTCCATCTCCTCATCATCTCTCTCTCCAATTTTCTAGGAGGGGAAGATGATGAGCCTCAAGTGTCTGAGATACGAAATATAATCTTTGAGGACGAAAGAGATAACAGTATCGAAACTATTCAACAAATTTTCCCCTAAAAAGGTCAATCATTATAATGTTTCTACATCTTCTTTAACATTAACAAAATGTAAACATTTTATTTTTTAAGTAATTAAAAATCATTTCAAAGATTAGACCTAACAATTAAAACATTGTAAACTTTCTAATGATTATCTATGATAATAAATTATCATTTAAGAGATTATAAGGATTAAGAAGAGTGCTGGTCAACTGTCAAATCCCACCCCAACCCTATTGAAATAATTTTTTTTTTTTCAAGTCAGATTCTATGAAAGAGTACTGCAATTAATGGCATAGCTGAATGGATAAAAGTTTTTATCAAAAACATTTGTCATGATTTGAATATTGAAGACTAATACAGTTAGCATAAATTGATTTTAACTTTTTTTTAAACAAATAGATGTTTACAATTACATTGTCGATTGTATTAAATCATATCAGAAACATATTGTAAACAATGATTACAATCAATCACTGTTTATCTTTCACCTCCCAGTGCAAAAACAGCTCATCAAAGACATACTCGAAATTCCGCAATCACAATCTTTGACACAGAATCCCCTCTACCCCTCCTGAACTCTTATTTCACTCCTTCAAAGAATGTCTCTCCCTTCGATCAGATCATGTGACAGACAAGATTGCCAATTAGAAGATGAACAAGGATCAAGGGCAGCGAGGACCCCAAGCTGAGATGTGATCTCCTCGCAAACACATCTTAACGATAACACAACCAGTCGATTCCCAACAGAAAGCAATAGCCCCAAGGCCGCCGCGAAGATCGGACGAGATGGGATGACAGGATGGGAGAGACAGAAAGAACGGGAGAGACGGCGAAAGAGAGGAGGGAGAGAAAGAATGAGCGAGTGAGTGAGTGAAGTGATACGGATAAATAGAGAAGGAGATAGGTATTTTGTCACAGATTCCAATTCTGATACATGCCTCCCTCGGAGACATGCAATCCAACAGCAATTTGGACAGGGTATTCAAGCTTCCTCGCATACCTTTCTATCACTGCCAGGTCCCTCGACACTTGTTACAAAGCGGTGTCGCTCTCGCTACGTCTCGGATAGGCAAGTCAAAACCACGACGATCGAAATGAGACGCAGGGACGGAACAAAAATTCCAGCAACAATTTGTCATGGTTTCAAAACAGGCCTCATATCTCTGATTCCGTCAAAAGTTCAAGTTTATCTTTTTCTTCTTCCAAAGATTTTTTTTTCAATCTAACCTTACCTAGAACTTAATAGTAAGGGGATACATCCAGGGAGTGTGTTAGTATTGAGAAAGATATTTTGTTTGAGGCGATTCAAGATTCTTCTTCATCGTCCAAGTAACAAGATTCCTATCAGGTAAATTCAAAATTCTGTTGCAAATTAGTTTCCAAAGCGATCATCGGCCTTGTCCAAAACATGAAATGAGTTTCAGTGTCAGGTAGACAATTGAGTTGATATCTTCAAAAGAGTTAGGATATCACAAACTTTCAAATCAATCTTGTACAACAAGAGAGATATCCTGAATTTCAAATTTAATCTTGTTCAACAACAAGAAATTCAGACAAAGAATTGGAATCTCAAATTCATCTTTTGCATTTCTTGTCACTCCATTTTACCTTATTTTTGTTGATATGATTCATTTCCTTGAAGAATCAGTTTTCGTCCTAAATCTTCACCTTAAATATAATAATACTTCTGATTATGAGTTATACATTTATACTTAATAATATCCCAATATGCAACCAATTTGTAATGTAACTAATATTAATAACTTATTCTAACTCACTGTTTTTAATTTTCCACAAAGACAGATTAGATGTGTATTCTCCATAAACCAATTTATCTTTAGCAAGCTTAAAACCATCATTTTCAAAATCAATAATAAATGGCATGTCCATTGGCACCTTTCGATGAAGGAAAGAGAATCAAAACCAGAGATGACGACCTCATGCCTTTGGGAGCAATCAACCCCTCCTCCCATTATCTTGTGGTCTATCTCAATTAATAGCAGAATATAACCATAAATGCTCCTGAAGGTGTCAATCTTTGGTAAATCTACATGTTACCACAAGCACATTAAACGCGCTTCAGCTCCATTGGTCCCAGCTGCAGATATGCTGAAGTCACCACAAACAACTTCCCGTTTTCATCATCGCCGTTTCACTCCAAATCCGTTTTTAAAAGTTGAGGGTTATCAATTATCACCGGGAATGATACAAACCCATAACAAAGAACTTTAGAAGGGGCTCTACTAATGTGTGAAACAGACAGATTACTACCAGTACATTAAACACACAAAGAATTATTAAACAATGCTGAAGCAAAGTTGCATCCCTTTTAGATTTAATTGTACGTATCTAGACCATAAATTGATAGCAATTAATTTCTAGGTCTCCTCTCGCTTCCATCAATTTAAAACCGTTCGTATTTGCATACATCGATGAGAAGCCTCATTTCATCCCACACCTGGGAGGGAATAACTCGCCATATTTCATTTTTCATGTTTTCCACAGGAGCATGCAACAATATTGGCAATTTAGAAACCCATCTGGCCGAGTCGTTTACACGTTTGCAAGCTTCCGAACATCAATATAAATACACAAGAGTGGGCAGTAGCCAGTCAAAAAGGAAGATTTTAATTAAGTAATCACTGATTTCTTCAGCGATGACAAATATGGGAATGTTTTGGAAAATAAAATCATCCTAATATCTGTAATATATTTTCCATTTGCTATAATAATGATTTTGTTGCTGCCTGTGATTTAGTGACAAATTGATGGCATCAATCAACATTTATATGCGTAGGATTCATTTTCTCTCTCAGTTCAATTTCAGACATCACTGATTGGCTTGTGTTATTTAAATGACAATGAGCGTGTATTTTCAATGTCGTGGGGATCACAGCAAATGTTCTCTGGGCACTATCCAGAGATGCTAACCTTCTAAATTATGCATGAGGACAAAAATCAGAATGTAAATCATCAAACAGCTGAACCAAATATTTTTTCATGAGGGAAAGCCTGATGACAACATCCATACGCTTTATCTTTCAATAAGTATTTTGCTCTGCTGTTCAATGATTCAATTTCTATCTTTGTGCATTTTTGGGAATGTTGGCATCTTTGCACTGTCATGTGTTTTTCACTATCCTCCGAGATTTCAGAAATAACATAAAAATCTGTGAAAGAAGAATGGACCCATAGATTGTGGAAACAAAGATTGAACATCACGAAACAAGATGGGTTATGAACTTACCTCCCATGCATACTGCGTGTCCGTGACAGAAGACTTCTCGATCCCAGTAAAGGGGCCAAACTTGCGCCCCTGCGGAATGTCAACCAGCGAGAAGACACCCAGTCCAGCCTCCTGTATGCAGCTCTCTTGAAGCTCAAACTCTGGTGGAAGTACGACATCTTCAGGGATGTAGACCGGTGGACTTGTGTGGTTGCTACGTGATGATGTTGATGATGATGGCGATGAGGGGGAACGATGGTGATGGTGGTGGTGGTGGCTGTTCCTCTCGTGCATCTCGCGTTCTTTCAGCATCCTGCGATTGTTTTCTTGCATCAAATGATTGTTCATTGTCAAGCGAGGGAGTTTCTCGGATAGATACGGCAAGAGTTGTGACTGCTGTCCCATGATGGACTGGCGGTGTCCAAGGGGTAATAGAGGAGGGGAGGGGTGCTGGAGGGGCGCTGGGAGGAGGGGCTGGGGTGGGGGCGATCTACTGTTGGTGGTAGAGTTCAGAGATTGTGGTGGTAAAGGTGGTGGATGCGGATGTGGCTGCATCGCATGGTGGTGGTGGAGGTGGTTGTGGAGGTGGTGGTGATTGAGTAAAAGCTGACTGGGTGGTGGATGTGGCAGCATTGGAGCTGATGTTGATGATGATGTTGAAGATGCCTCACTATCAGAGTCATATGAACCACCTTCCTCGCTGGGATTCATTGGGTCTGCATCAGAAATGAGAACACAAAAATATTCTATTTAAAAACACAGACAAAAAACATTAACATTCCATTTAAAAAGACAATCAAAAGGATGGTTCACACTTAGATCCAAAGCATTAAAGTTTTAGACTATGACAATCCTAACAAAGCTTATAAGTGCAGCACGAAGGTGAGTTAGTACACAACGGCTTCCAATCTTCTCATCCTACACAAGCCACCGTCACATCTGTTTGAACAACACGCCAACGAACTGCACGTATAAGCTTTCATAGGACTCTGATACTTTCTGAAACCTAAAGGTTTTGACTAAAAGTATAGACATGGCTAAAGAAGCTGAAAGTCTATCTGTAGCGCTGGAGCTGTAAAAGTATTAGTATTAGTGTATTTGTCAAACGCAAACTTGTCAAACTATGATTATAATATATGACACTGCATCCAACTGGTATTAGCACACACTAATACATCATCATCTTGTTTTTCTTTTTACCTATTTGGAGCTTTATTAAACAAGTAACCTGGAAGGAGAAATGGGATATATATGTATATCACTCATATCAGTAAATAATTGTGTTAGATAGGAATAATAATTATGCAGAGATCATTAATAAGACCTAAATCAAATTTTACTTAATTAAAAGCAACTGTACAATTCATTTTTTTGTTAAATCTTGGGAAAACATTAGACACTCCTTGGGATAACGGATATTGAGATCAAAATCACGTCTGAAAAACAACAGAAAAATGGATTATATTTCCCTCTGCCTCTTGTGACCTAGTGGGGTCAATGCCCTTCATCGCACTATGACTGGTCCCACAGTCATAAAACACTCAACAAATTAATCGAAGGAAACAGAGAATTTGTTTCCAGACCCCAAAAGGAGGATAAAAATGAAAACAGAAAAATATATGTTCCAAATATATTCAGGTGTATATCTTCTTCTGACCACATTTTTGTTCTTTGGGTGAATGTGTTGTCATGATGAAAGTAAGCAACTTTGATCAAATGAGTTTTTACAAATGAGCTTGGTTTTATTATGGGTAATGGTGCATATCATTAAAGGAAATGTGTGAAAATTGTCCTATCATTTATCGTTCTTCACACCTTTTTATTGTGTCTAAAAGTGTTTCCTGGGAATCTCATTTCCATCAGACACTTCCCCACCCCCCAACCCATTTACTGACTGGACACAACAAGCAGAAACCTTGATGTGACAATTGCACAATGAACCAGTTTATTTCATTCAAATAATCATCATCTCTGAACGATGGGAGCAAGAAATGACGCATGAACTGAAGAACGACTTATCCATCAATTGACTGAGACCAATCTCTCCATTGTCATCGCATTTAATCAAATCACTCAACCAATCGATTAGAAGATAAATTAAATTATCTCATCAATCTCTAAAAGTCATTACAGTTTGCACCATTTTCAATACTTCCGCAATAAGTAGGCCTATCATGTACGCATGTTTATTAAGTATGGGTTGTAAAGCATTCTCATAAGATTGTACAAGAATGTGTAACCATCAAACCAAATGTCCTAAAAAAAAAAAAAAAATAAAAAAAAAAAAGAAAAAAAATATAATCACAACAAAAATAAAAAAAAACCAACTAACAATACAAAACAAAATCCAAAAAAAAACAAAAATTAAATCAAAACTCCTCCTCCTCCTAATCATACTTCTCATTTCCCATTTAAATAATAACAATAAATAAACAACACACAAAACTCATCTCTTATAAAATACAGTGTTAGAATTATTAGGTTACCTGCTATCATTATGAAGATCAGAACAATGAATATGGCCTAGCTATCTAACTGTGATCTCATTGCTTTTAGTTTTTATAGTGATAATAAGTTGAATAAAAATGTTGAATTGAACTGTGTTAACTTTTTGAAAAAAATAATCATGATCTCTGTTATTGTAAATCTTAAAACTAAAAAAAGAGCTCAATCAAATTAGTCATTATGAATATCAAGGGCACATGAGATGAACTGTACAACAATGTTTTAATTATCAACTAAAATTAGCAGATCTTTTTATCAAAACAACACAATGTTGAAAAAGGAAAAGATGTGCCTCAAATTATTCATTTGTATCTACATGTTAGCATTCCTCTGATCCATCATCATTGAAGCGGATAATTTCAGTTCTTTTCATTTTCAGGGCCAACAACAAAAGAAACTCATAACTACATTATCTGTTGTGAGGAAATGCCATACCCATTTCAATTAAAACTTTAGAGGTTGTTTTCTTCTTTTGATGTGGTTATTTACCTAAAGCAAGAATGCCAGGTGCACATCCCAAATGGCAATTTCCGATCGTTTTGTACCTATGTGATTTACCAAATGGTTTTTTTTAATCTTTATTTGAAGTGTAGAGCAATATGATGGCCTTTTCTGATCTAAACAATTTTCTACCTCATTTACTCTGCCTCTTCATTGCATAATAGAATGGTTCGTAGAATTATGGCAAAGTTTTGTGGTTGTGATATTTCTTTGCAGATGACTGACAATCTGATACTGCGGCTTTATCTATCCAACCCTAAAGTTCTCTCTCACTCTGGTATCATGTGCAAAACTTGAAATTGAAGTATGTGCAGAAAAAATACAGCCATACACTTTCCAATATTTGAAAAGTATGATACATTCTCAAACCCACACTGATTCTCTATTTCTCTGTCCATCAGGCCTACCAGCTCTCCCCTCCCCCTCCTTTCCACGTAACCTTTTGTCAATCTCACTTTCTTCCCTTACATTTGATTATCTTTCCTCATATCGATGAATAATTCTTCAATGCATAATAATTTCTTTTTAATTACCTGTGAGACTTTCTCACACACTAACAGTGTACTTCCTCAGACTGATTGTGACTGGTTTCCGATGAACGATGTGGGTTGTTGGGATACCAGTCTGTGAGCGCAAGGTGACTTTAAATTGATTGTATAATGAAGAATGATTCATTGATGGTTCATCTCTACCAATCAGATAAACGTCTTTCAGTATCTTTCCTAATATCTTTCCCTTTATATCTTTCTTCATCTCTATTTTTCCTGTATATTTCTTATTTTCTCATGCAGCCTTCTCTACCATCTTCCCCC
>BQKZ01003162.1:52363-64614 GCA_036244855.1 Temnopleurus reevesii
TTCCATACTGGTCTCTCCATTACACAGGGGTGGAGAAAGTGTCTTTTGATTGTTGCATATCCTCATATCATTCCCTCCCTCTTTCTGCTAGACAGAAGGAGCCGAGGTGTCATGGTCTGGGTCGTTAAGCGTCACTACACCCTCTTTCATTCACAAGGACATGGGTTCAAATACCAGCCACACCATCCATTCCTGGAACAAGATATCTAACCTCACTGTGCTACACTAAACCCAGGTGAGGCCAATTTTTGCCTGCTAAAGCCAGTTATAATCATGATAAATGTTAGTGCCATCCATTGCACTTGGGCGACCCCAATTTAGAGGGGAAAAATATACTGATATGTGTACTCCTCCCCCAGGAACAACCTCCATGAACTTGCCTCAATACAACTAAATTCGTCTGAATTCCTTATTGCAGATCCGGCTTTGTCCATGTTTAAAGCTTTCAATTAGTCAAACACACTATTTCAGAAACATTTTTTTGGTAATTGAGAATAACAGTCAGAGTTACCTCTTGTACCATTAAAAATAGAAAACCATCAGAATTACTTTTCACATTCATGCAAAGAATTTAAAAAATGGGGCATCTCCTCAATATCCACCCCCAATCACCACCTCAGATTTGGTTGAGCTCATCAACAGATGCTCACCTGCTGACAAGACGGTTGCTACCAATCAAGCAATGGGTCACCTGCCATTAGATGTCCTCATGTTGAACATGCACATGTCATTTTTTTGCTACCGGAAGCAAGGAAGGTCAAGTTGTTTACACCTGACCAACTCATGCTCCAGAAAAATCACAATTAACAATTGGATTCAGGTTGAATATTAAGGCCTAGCAAATAGATGTTCCATCTATTACCATTGATATCAGGAAACTGACATCAGAAACCTTTCATCTCATCAGCAAAGCCATTTTGTAGAAAATTATTCAGAAACTAATGGTACCGTTTTTTCATATCTCTTTCTCCCCATGTCTAATCCATTTTGTCTCTGTGACATGTCTATCACAATAGAAGTCACCATAAAACTCTTCCTTACTTCTCCTTTTTTATACCTGTCATCTCCTAGCAACTGGTCTTCATCTCTGTTGATCCTCTCAGCATCTTCCAGACACTTTGAGAGTAGACCCTCTCTCTTACCCCACCCTCCATCATCATTCCTATGTACAGCTTACTTGTCTACTTCCATTCACCCACCCCCCCCCCCCTTCCTCCTTTGCTCCCTGAATCTTCCAAACACTTTGGGAGCAGCCCCCCCCCCCCTCCCCCCATCATATCATCATTATGCCACCTGAAGTCCTAAGGTAATCCCCCCCCAATCAAACACCCATTACCTGTTAAATATCTTAGCATCTCCAGATACTTTGAGAGCAGTCCCTCTCTCTCCCCTACCCCAACGTCATCATCGTATCTTCTTCTCGTTTGCCTACTTCTCATTCCTGTCCTGTTGAAATACTTAGGACTTTCCCTCCAACAAGCTTCTTGAAACTCTCAAGACTGTACACCAGTTTTCATCTCACACAATTAATAGTAAGTCATACAATGCACTATAAAAGCATTATTTCTATGTACACTTACACACTTAAAGACCCCTTGCTGGAGACTGTAGGAACGGACAAGACAGCTCTCTTCCAACCCCGCTGGGATCGAATTATACCCAAGCAAACGGGTCTCTCACCCTCCCTCCCCTAAACCCTGGCAGGTTAGCTCCTTATGACTACTATCCCCATGCCTCCATCAGCAACATGTGGGTAGCAGATAGCGATAGCTCGCCCGTCAGTCTCCCGTTTGGCTTCCTTCTCTGCGTGGTCTTTACTTGGAAATCTCTGCTGCCATCCTATTAATTATCTCATTCTATAATTATGGAATGTACTCTAGGATTTTCTTTTTCATCAAGCTGATTTAAACAGTATATAACCTCTGATAAGTACTACTGTACCAATCTTACAATTAATCTCAAATTGGTGGAAGAACTCTGTTTGGGGTTCATTCAAGTGGCAACTGAAAATATTAAAAATATAATTTTCCTCTTCAAAACAGACTACCATACAATAAAACTATATGTAAGCTACAAGCATCTATTGCTTTATCAAGTAGGTTCTTGAAAATTCTTCACAATTTAAACCAATTTATTACTGTTCAGCCTACCTTTATCCCAACATTATCATACGATAAAAAAATCAAGTCTATAGATTAACAAAATTTTAAGGAAATCTTAGATGAATAATAAAAGTAATCTGTCAAAAATAATACATCCTATTAACTAAAGGAACATTAGATGGACAATAAAATATGAACTATATATATGTTATTGTTAAGATAATACAATACCACAAGCAACTACAGAATGTAAGAGATGCACACACTAAACATCAGAAATCTGGTGTAAACAGAGTTCTGATCTGTCATCATACTAGCAGCTGAAATAAAGCTTGCAATGCTCATCTCAGTAAACAGCAACAGGTAGAGAGTCCAACCACCCTAGGGGGAGGGGGCGCGTAAGAAAGCCTATACGTCTCATCTGGGATAACAAACTATCTTATTCATGTGGACAGACACCAGTTACCTCACAGAGCTCGAAAGCGATGAGAGCTTAGATGCGTTTACTGAACTTGGAATTGCATACTTTCAAACCAGATTCACTATCTCACAAGAGACGAAGATGGCTGTGGTTGTGAAATTTGGCTTTATATGGTAAGCATCCTTCACCCCTCTCATTGTTCAGAAGAACACGGTAGGGAAGGAAATCAATATACCTACCTACCTACCTACCAGGTCGGCTAAACTGCCGAGACCTAGCATGGATCCTCCAGTTACTCCTGTCCATCATGATATTTTTCAGTTCGTCTGTACCAACTGCTTCAGCGTCTGCTTTTAAAGTGTCAACATAGGTTTTGTACTTTCTGCCACGTCCCCGTCGCCCATGCAGTGGTTCCCATAGAATGAGGCCACTTGCAGCCAACTCTGGATGTCGATAGCAGTGTCCAGCAAGTTGCATCCTTCTTCTTGCAACTTTGTCTCCAACTTTGGGTAGATTANCAATACACGACATACTGATCTATACACGGCATACTGATCTATTGTCTCATCATGACCCACTGTGCTATATGAAAAAGCCAAAAAAGTACTGGCAGACTGGTGAGATGATGAGGGAAAAAAAAAGAATTGAAGATGGATTTTTTGGGATGGGTGAGAAATAATCAGGAAGATGTGGAAGAACGAGAAGGACAAGAAGCACAGATTCTGGTAGGATTTGAGAGGCTTTCATCATCAGTCTAGCAGCTGAGAAGAAACACATCTCTCCAAACAACCAAGATCTCACTGCGGGAGGGGGTCAATCAGGCGCCTCTTTCTCTCTTCACTAGGGGTATCTACAGGTGCGAGGACCAATCATGGAGGACAGGAAGCGAACATCCGCCCAAAGCCTTAACCCCCTCGGCTCCGGAAGGTAACAGATAGCCACACTTGAGATCTTCTCAAGAAGCAGAGAAAGCAACAGTGGATATCAAATATCACAAGGTTCTGTTTTGCAAACTCTTGGCAGTAGAATGTTTTTGTTTGGTTGTCTAATAAGCACCATTTTGTAGCAAATATTTGTTTGCATTATGGAAAACAGACCTACACTAAAAGGTGGGAAAATAAGTTGAAATAAATTTCCACACCATGCTTTCAACATTAGTTTGGAAGGCCCCAAAAGATGGATTGGATAACCCTTGATAATGTTCTTAGAGAACAACAACCAACCAAAGTTTAAGCTTGGCCATTGAATGTGATAAATCTTTGTTCTCTATATTTACTGCTATTGAGGTAACACATTTACGCTTTCCTTCGGATCAATAAATACACCCACATACGAGATATTCTATTTGAGCGACACACTACAAATATATTTTCTTAAAATCATCAATATCTTTTAATCATTTAGGAAGTTAATGAGACCTTGCATTATTCTGCTTAATCACACCACTAAAGTAAATCAACATCTTTAACAAAATGGATTAAACAAATCTTTTACTGGGTCATCAAACTCCCCTCCCATTAGGATCAGTGATACCAACTATCAAATTTCAAAGTTTTACAAATTCAGCTTTACACAAACAAAAGTTGGAGACTGTGTCTCTGTCAATGATTAAAACCATTACATTGTAACTCTTTGAAATCAAACAAAGAAAATGCATCAATTGAGACAGATATATTACAGATCTGATTCTCTTGAAAGAGGATCATATTTCTCTCTGAGTTGGCCTTGTTTGTTTCATCTGTACCCCTACAGATGGGTTAAGTTGATGATTAACCACGCCCTGTTTTTACGCATCATACAGAGTCAACATAAGAGGCCGAGTTTGTAAATTGTTCAAGCGCTATCTTATGTGTTGTATCTTTAATATACCAAAATGTTTTAGATCTGAGGGTGTCCTTTCCTACCCCTTTGGGCATAAACATGTTGGGTTGCCCAACAATTTTATTGGTCATATATCTTGGGTTTTTCTAACATAATGCATAATACAAAAAAGTAATAAAGAATTTAAAAAAAATAATAAAAGACTTAGAATGGAGTGAAAAGCCAAAGGACACATGGGAGAGGCTTGTCATGCTAAGTTCCCATGTTTAACTATGATTTTTTGAAGTACTTCAAATTGTCAACTGGTGGGAAAATAATGGTGGGAAAAAAAAGAAAAAACTTAGGATTTCAGAGGGTTGGTCAGTTGAGGACAACCAAAGATTATTTCTTTAGGGGGAGGTGCCGTATTACAACACCTTTCATCCCAACTGCATCAATTACTGGAATCGTTACCTCATTTTTCTGTGAAATGATCCACAATCTATCAAGGTTATTTACATGGTGATTTCATTGGAATGGACAATGAAGATTACAAAATGAAGATAATTATTTCAGCAAGAAAAGGATTCAACAAAAGCGTAAAAAGAAGAGAATATTTAGATGATAAATTAGGTTGTTTGGTTAATATTTCCTGGAAATTTATCTGTCAGAAAAGTTAAATGACAAGTGTTCTTATGTCCAAATTGTCCACTAAATGATTGATAAATCTTATTGACAATGCTTTGTGGTCAGCAATTCAGAGTTGAACATTCAAAGAAGATAATGACCACTTATTTCTGCCTTTCCTTGTTCAACCAAAGATATTGTGGTATCTCTTTTGGTCCTATCCAAACTATCCTCAATCACTAGGGGCATTTTGCTTGGTTTTATACAAAAGCCAACCAAAGCGTTCAAGGTAGAAAGCTTAACCCTCCAGATTTGAAATTATGACTACTTTAAATGTGATGCTCTTGGCTATTGATTCTTGGTTATTGCTTCATTTAAATCTTAAGGGAGAACAATATTCAATGTTTTTGCAAGATATTGTGGAATAAACACTCAAACACAGGAAAGGGTTTTAATGGTACAGGTCTAAGCAAGAGGCTCAGTTACAATGTAGTGCTGATGAAATGAATGAATGATGGTATCAATTTGAATTCATTTCCTAGTGTGAATTGTTCTCTAAATTCTACATTGTGTATTCCATTTTTTTTTTGTTGTTTGATAAAGTATATTTTTCTTTATTTCCACATTTTCCACATAATTCCACATGGCCAAAATTATAATAGCAGCTACCTGCCTATAGTGACCAACTGTTTGTAGTGACCATCTGTTTACACTGACCAACTGCTCATAGTGGTCATCTGCACTATACTTCCTACTAAAGAAAGAACATTTTCTTCCACTAAATAAGATCGTCCGTGTTTTCACAAAGTGACGGGAGCCAGAGGGTATTGTTACACGAAATGAGTTACAAATCCATTGAAACGTGTCCTTCTATAAAATTAACTCGTTGTTTGATAGGATGCTCATTGAATTGGTGCTGTGTCAGGATTTCTTTGTGTTCATGCGACAATATCCTTTGGCTCCCATCACTTCATGAAAAAAACGGACAAAATGTGTTATAAAACATCTCTAGAGAAGTCACCTGTCTCTAGAGACCATGTATCCTGTTTGTCCTGGGTGGCCACTATAGGCAGGTTTGACTTTTGAAATTTCAATGTTCCAGAGCGTAAATGTCTCCATTGAAGATCCAGTCTAAATGAGCCAGTACTGCTCCGTCCTCATATTATTCATACCTTGTTTCATAATGATCTTTTTATTTCTCAAGTATGCGGGAGATTATAGAGTATATAAATTAACTTTCTAACAGAACGTTAAGTGGCTGAAGAAAGAATAGTGTAAATGTCCCCATTGAAGTTCCAGTCTAAATGAGCCAGTACTGCTCCGTCTTCAATTCATATTGTTCATACCTTGTTTCATAATAATCTTTATATTTCTCAAACATGCAGAAGATTATAGAATTATATATCAACTTTCTTACAGAACGTTCAAGTGGTGGAAAAAAGAATAATGTAAATGTCCCCATTTAAGGTCCACTCTATATGAGCCAGTACTGCTCCATCTTCATATTACTCATACCATTATCTTTCTATTTTCTGAGTATGAGGGAGATATAGAACATAAATTAACTTTCTTACAGAACGTTTTAGTGGCAGAAGAAAGAATAGTGTAAATGTCCCCATTGAAGGTCCAGTCTAAATGAGATTAACCCCTCACTGACTGGCTGAATGAGAGGATTACCTCATTGGTCACTTTGTGTCCTCATAAGGTCAAACACCCCACACCACAACAGTGACCAGTGGTGACCAGGAGGACCCTCAGAAAACAGAATCCCTATAAGTGACCATAGGCTGAAAAGTGCAGATAAGGTCAGGCAGGGAGCTTCGTGACTACTCAGAGTTTCGAATTTCTTTATAAACTTCTCTGATTTGTTGTACAGAGAAAGTAATTTTTGCTACCTTTTACCACTAAAAATTGCTCAAAACAATAAATAATAATAATAATTGCATCTCTTATCATTACTATTATCAAATATGGTCGATTTCAGAATTTATCTATTTTCCATTTTTTTTAACATTACAACAATATTGATTTCCCCATGCCAGAGCTTGCACAATGAAAAACATTCAAGTAGCCTCTATCTCTTTCAATAACATTAGTTAGAGACCGCCATTAAGTGTAGCAAATTTTATATGAGGGTTTGTATTTTCTAGAAATACTGTAAAATTTTACTGCCTTGCAAATTATTAAACGTATTGTAAATTTGCTTCCACTCAACTACACATCCTAAAAAAGGGAGCCTATTTGCTTATAGGTCCTGGTAAAATAAGGCCGGAGTAAAGTGAAACAATTAAGAAAGAGGTCCCTGATTTTTAGAGTCTATTTACCCATTTTGAGGATGATGTCCAGCTAAGAGGCAGTGGCATCCCTTGGTATAAAAATAGAAGCACGACTCGCCCCATCCTACCACAAGAAGATTCAAACGCAACAGGTTTAACCACCAGATGCTATTTTTGAAAAGACAATGTCATTATTGCTTTGGATTAAAAGAAAACAAATTTTAATTAAAACAAAACCTGAGAGAGATAGCACAGAAAGAAAATGAAATCATTTCAAGAGATTTGAGAGATTCACTGATCTCATTGGAATATGTGCTTTGTGATTATTTAACTGAGAATAAAAAGTCTTTGAAAACACATCTTTACACCAACATGACTTGATCTATGAAGGGGGGATCGATGATCAAAAAAAATAATGTCTATATCATTGTAACCAAATCGTGGAAAATCATCTGTCTATTAAACAATTAGAAATTTGTTTTCTACTTGCCCAAATGCATAATCTCATCATAACCAAATTGGATTTGTTCAAAACTGTTAGACTTGTTAGACAATCCAAACTCTTAATTATCAAAACCCAGGGCACGATAGACACTTCAATTAAGTCACAGCTGCTCGTCATTTATAAAATCAACAGGGGTTATGCCCTGAACATCCATAAAATGACAGCAGAAAATTAATAAATGTCACATTATAATCAAGAGCAAGATTTTAGAGGTAGAAAGTGCATCATACCCCACGGTTTTATATGGTGTGGGACTGTAAGGAAGTGAAACCACACTCCGACACATGATGGCATCATCACGGAGCGTCCAGTCTGGACGACGGATGTCTTACGCACCATGTGTATCACACATGTTCGTGGATACGAAAGTGGTTGCTTCATCCAGTGAGAAGGGAGACTTATCTTGTAGCGTGCTTAATTGCCAGACTCTAGTCTGACGGTAGGAACCTTTCCTTTTCCAAGAAATACACTTGAATAATTATACCAGGGTGGTTACGAAGAAGTTGGGAATCAAACACCCCCTCCCCCCATCGCCCCGTCCCTTCCCATCAGAGAAGGAAGATAATGTTTATCCGTATTATATGCATTTAAGTCATCATATTGAAAATGCGAAATATCTTGGAAACTCATATAGCTTTGTAAAGAAATCAGTAGCAAACCAATCACCTAACCCCCCCCCTGTTCAGATATACATGATACAATTCAGAAAAAAATATATTTTCAGGTTACAATATAGGCCTATATTGTACCAGCAAATATTACCAGACCCAACTATTTTACTTCTTTTACGATCCAAATGTTCTAATTGCAATACATTAATCTAATCCAAACCCACCCATAAGGGCCTCCAATTATGCCAATTACTACATCAACTTCGTGTTCGTTCATACCAACTCAACGCTTCCCGAACGCAAACACGATCCCATCTCCTACACATCCACTGTCACGCTCTCTAACCCCTCACAATCAACATCCAATTTTCGTTTCAAACTCCGGCAAGCATGAAATTTTGCAGATCTGAATGAAGAGGGGAGAGATTGGTAAACCGCACAATTGCGGGGAACAGGCTTGACAATACGGTTAAAAAGAGGAAATCGCAACAATGGTTGGATGGCTTTTGTGCCGGTTTTATTTCGAAAAGAGCCCGGTTACTGTCACAGTGAAGCTGATCTCCGTTTTAAATCTCGATGGATAACAATTATTTCCAACACCTCTTGATAATTCCAGAGATATGGGCTCATTGTCAGCAA
The DNA here is from genome assembly GCA_036244855.1 of Temnopleurus reevesii. Taxonomy (NCBI): domain Eukaryota; kingdom Metazoa; phylum Echinodermata; class Echinoidea; order Temnopleuroida; family Temnopleuridae; genus Temnopleurus; species Temnopleurus reevesii. Next base: position 61,345 of record BQKZ01003162.1, read on the forward strand.
ACAGTTAATATATTTTCCTTCCCCTAGGGCATTTTTAGTTGAGAAGGAAAAAAAATGAATGATGATTTATGAATTGAGGTGGCTTATGAAAGCTCTCAGCTGCCAGGCGAACAGTGCTCTTTTTAACCTCGGTAAAGCTCAATTTGCATGTTGTTTTGTTGGTGGATTTAATAAAACATAATTATTTGTAATGGTTGCCCACTTGTTGGGATTGAAAGAGGCGTATTTACTCAAATATATCAAAGAAACTGATTTGATTTCTTTCAAAATAGATGCTGTTTTCAAATGGAAAGAAGATGGAATATTACAAATGGCAGGTACACAATGACACCCTTATGAGGTCGTTTCAATTGAAATAAGGAAATGAAAATCAGCTTCAGTTCTTGAAGATGATCTTGAATATTAATTACCTCTCTAACTCTTAGTTCTGGCATTAAAAAAGATAAGTCTTTATCAAATTAACTTAACAAATAATTGAAAATGTTATAATCAAGATTTGGGCATCTTGGGATAGCAATGCTATATCTTTGAAATCTCAAGTTTGGTTTGAGAAACTGGATTCAAACTCGAATGTCAAGTTCGAATACAGTGCAGCCCTGTCTCGAGTGAAGAAACTGGTCTCCAACAAACTTAACAAATACACTGGCAAATTCAGAAGTTAGGCCATCACACAGAGAACATTATGGAGCAAGATAAACTATTAAACTCATGCTGGGCTATTTCAGTAGCAATTCCAAAATTTGAGAACTGTGAACTCCCTCCACCGGCACCTGAAGCGATGCAAACTGTGAATATCACATCCCCTGCTAGTAACATCTATTAGGGTTGGTGGACTTGAAAGATATCTTGAAAAGAAAATCCTCTTCATCATATCAATCCCTCCTGTTTCTCTTATATCCAATCCCTTTTTTCGTTCATTTTCTCTGTCTATGTTTTATCTTTCACCATCTCCTTAGATTTTCTTCTTNCACAAAACTCATCTCTTATAAAATACAGTGTTAGAATTATTAGGTTACCTGCTATCATTATGAAGATCAGAACAATGAATATGGCCTAGCTATCTAACTGTGATCTCATTGCTTTTAGTTTTTATAGTGATAATAAGTTGAATAAAAATGTTGAATTGAACTGTGTTAACTTTTTGAAAAAAATAATCATGATCTCTGTTATTGTAAATCTTAAAACTAAAAAAAGAGCTCAATCAAATTAGTCATTATGAATATCAAGGGCACATGAGATGAACTGTACAACAATGTTTTAATTATCAACTAAAATTAGCAGATCTTTTTATCAAAACAACACAATGTTGAAAAAGGAAAAGATGTGCCTCAAATTATTCATTTGTATCTACATGTTAGCATTCCTCTGATCCATCATCATTGAAGCGGATAATTTCAGTTCTTTTCATTTTCAGGGCCAACAACAAAAGAAACTCATAACTACATTATCTGTTGTGAGGAAATGCCATACCCATTTCAATTAAAACTTTAGAGGTTGTTTTCTTCTTTTGATGTGGTTATTTACCTAAAGCAAGTATTCCAGGTGCACATCCCAAATGGCAATTTCCGATCGTTTTGTACCTATGTGATTTACCAAATGGTTTTTTTTAATCTTTATTTGAAGTGTAGAGCAATATGATGGCCTTTTCTGATCTAAACAATTTTCTACCTCATTTACTCTGCCTCTTCATTGCATAATAGAATGGTTCGTAGAATTATGGCAAAGTTTTGTGGTTGTGATATTTCTTTGCAGATGACTGACAATCTGATACTGCGGCTTTATCTATCCAACCCTAAAGTTCTCTCTCACTCTGGTATCATGTGCAAAACTTGAAATTGAAGTATGTGCAGAAAAAATACAGCCATACACTTTCCAATATTTGAAAAGTATGATACATTCTCAAACCCACACTCATTCTTTATTTCTCTGTCCATCAGGCCTACCAGCTCTCCCCTCCCCCTCCTTTCCACGTAACCTTTTGTCAATCTCACTTTCTTCCCTTACATTTGATTATCTTTCCTCATATCGATGAATAATTCTTCAATGCAAAATAATTTTCTTTTAATTACCTGTGAGACTTTCTCACACACTAACAGTGTACTTCCTCAGACTGATTGTGACTGGTTTCCGATGAACGATGTAAGTTGTTGGGATACCAGTCTGTGAGCGCAAGGTAAATTTAAATTGATTGTATAATGAAGAATGATTCATTGATAATTCATCTCTACCAATCAGATAAACGTCTTTCAATATCTTTCCTAATATCTTTCCCTTTATATCTTTCTTCATCTCTGTTTTTCCTGTATACTTCTTATTTTCTCATGCAGCCTTCTCTCCCATCATCCCCCCCCCCCTTTCAGCTCCCTTTTTCCTCACCCCTCCCTCTTCTCCCCAATCCTTGTCTTTCAATTCACCATGTAACGTGAAAGCATTCTTCCATACTGGTCTCTCCATTACACAGGGGTGGAGAAAGTGTCTTTTGATTGTTGCCTATCCTCATATCATTCCCTCCCTCTTTCTGCTAGACAGAAGAAGCCGAGATGTCATGGTCTGGGTCGTTAAGCGTCACTACACCCTCTTTCATTCACAAGGACATGGGTTCAAATACCAGCCACACCATCCTTTCTGGAACAAGATATCTAACCTCACTGTACTACACTAAACCCAGGTGAGGCCAATTTTTGCCTGCTAAAGCCAGTTATAATCATGATAAATGTTAGTGCGATCCATTGCAATTGGGCGACCCCAGTTTAGAGGGAAAAAATATACTGATATGTGTACTCCTCCCCCAGGAACAACCTCCATGAACTTGCCTCAATACAACTAAATTCGTCTGAATTCCTTATTGCAGATCCGCCTTTGTCCATGTTTAAAGCTTTCAATTAGTCAAACACACTATTTCAGAAACATTTTTTTTTTGTAATTGAGAATAACAGTCAGAGTTACCTCTTGTACCATTAAAAATAGAAAACCATCAGAATTACTTTTCACATTCATGCAAAGAATTTAAAAAATGGGGCATCTCCTAAATATCCACCCCCAATCACCACCTCAGATTTGGTTGAGCTCATCAACAGATGCTCACCTGCTGACAAGTCGGTTGCTACCAATCAAGCAATGGGTCACCTGCCATTAGATGTCCTCATGTTGAACATGCACATGTCATTTTTTTGCTACCGGAAGCATGGAAGGTCAAGTTGTTTACACCTGACCAACTCATGCTCCAGAAAAATCACAATTAACAATTGGATTCAGGTTGAATATTAAGGC
>BQKZ01003163.1:11110-28343 GCA_036244855.1 Temnopleurus reevesii
AATTGAAAATAACTACATCTTTATGAATTCAGACTGAAATCCCAATTTACATTGACTTTGTACACAAAATCACGTTTTTGAGCGATTTTCGGTCTGACATGCATGTACAAAAAGTGGCGCGGCGACATAACCATACGCCCGATTTTTGCGAAAATAGTCTTAAAAGTTGCGCAAGACTTGAAAATAAAAAGTCAGCGAGTCTCGCGGTGAAAAAATTTTGCACGGCGGCGCGATCACAAAATTTGTGGAGGGGGGGTCAAATTGACCCCCCCCCCAGTTGGAATAGGGTTAAACCGTGGCTGAGTCCCAACAAATGCTGCAATTGTCCCCTTGCCACATTCTTTGCATTTTAGAATAGAGATAGATAATAATATCTGCATTATCTTATTTATATTTTAGGTTCATTTCATGACCAAATCTTAATTCCAGCCACATGTTTTGCATCTAAGAAATGAGAATGATTATACATCATTATTGCATATGTGCTATGGTTCTGGGTTATCGATTTGTGAATAGTCAAACAGCTAAACCAAATATGATTTTATGGGAGAAATTACGATTATTACACAGCAACTTTTCATCTGCAGGATAATTTCAAATTTTTCATCATAAAACACATGATATTTGGAAGCTCTGATATGATCATAATAATAATTAATATAAAATGTATGTTTCTCCTTCCAGGTATCAAAGTCTCACACCCTTCAGAAGGCCATCGATCACCTGGTTGGATTGAGGAAGATGTGTCAAACACTCAAACAGGAGAACATCAATCTCAAAGCAGAGCTTGACAAATACAAGGGGACGACTACAGGTAAAATGATCAATATAATCTTATCCTTATTAGTTGCAGAAGGGATTTAGTTTTATGGTAGGAAAATGTATCCAGAGATGGATATTTTTGAGGAAAAGGAGGAAAAAGATTTATTAATCAGGGATTTCTGAAATACGGGAAAAACTTCTAGTATTCAGATATATGCCATGAGATTGTGCTTGAAACAGATGTTAACTGCTTGAACCAGAAACAAAGTGAACTACATTGTTAATTCCCTGCAGATTTCACAAAACAATTTCCTATTTAATGTACTAATGTTATTGTAGAATTCATGAAAGTATTTCCTGTGTAATGTACTACCATGTTATGGTAGATTTCATAAAGGTTTTCTTTGTAATGTACTTCCATGTTATTGTTGATTTCTTAGAAGTATTTCCAGTCTAATGTACTACCTGTCAATCAAAACTAATCTATAAATCTCCATGGTCTTCATGTCACAACCTTCTCTTTCCTTTCCCTGCTTTTTCTCCACCCTATCATTTCTCTTTTTTAAATAAATCACTCTTATTTTCTTTCTTGTCAACAGTACCAGATGTGAAAGACCCTCTGACTCCACCATCCTCTTTCACCGGCTCCCCTGACCGGTGCTACGCATCGAGCAGCGAGCCCAACTCGCCCTACTCCGGTCCAGACTCTTGCCCTGACTCTCCCCTGGATTCACCCCTGGACATGGACATGGACATCGCCCATCCCAGCCCAGTCCGGACCAATGCGGTTCCAGCCGCCGGTGGTCTACTGGATAGGACCAGATTGGTCCTGTGTGTCTTCATGTTCTCCATCCTGGCCTTTAATCCGTTTGGGTTCCTTATCAATAAGGGCTTTGAGAGCTTTGTGGCGGGCACTGGAGCTGGCTTTGGAGCAGGCTCTGCTTCAATGAGTACAGGAGGAAGGAAGCTTATGGGAGGTAAGTAATTCCTTTTTTCTTTGGATCAGCTAAAGTTATGCTACCAGAGCGCTTCCAATATTTGCACGTCTAGCCTCTTCTCAACAGCAAAAATCTGAAATTGGACAATTTGAAAAGTGTTCTTGATAATCATAAATCATACCATTGAAATCTATATGTTACAACGCAGTCATTAAAATAATGTATTACACATTTCTTGTGTGTGTTATTGTCTCAATGTGATAAAGATGCTTACTCCTCATGACTAGGATTGTCCCCAATATCATTTGATGAAAATATGAACAGTGTTATATAACATTGTTCAGTGTTTACTGAACAATAGAAGCAAAACCTTCATCATTGCAGGACTTTGCTCTGTTCAGAATACTGGCAATTGCAGTTGTTTCTTATCTTCACTTCCAGGTTTAGGGGGTGTTGCTCAAAAGTTGCAGTTGATCGGAATACGCCAATAAAAATCATTGTTTCATGCGCGTCTTGTTAAATGCGCATATCGCGCGCGAATGGAAATGCGCGTTGCAATTTGTAAAGTTGCAGTTGATCTGCAGATGATTTTGAGCAACACCCCCTTAGTCTTCAATTTTTTCCTCTTTTCTTAATCTTTTCCTTTGCCCAGATGTTGTAGGAGATGCTACCGTGGAGACGACAGCCCTATCAGTGATCCTACCCATCATATCGACCCTCTTGGTTTGGTTAATGAATGGCACCATCATAGCCACAGTGTTGGTCACCATGCTCTATGGAGACAAGACGGCTAAGAGTTCCTCCATCAACCTGACGACTTACTGGCGCTACAGGACTCAGGCTGAGCAGGAGATTAGGAAGGTAGGTCTATAGTTTTATTTTGGTATTGGGCTTGATTATTGTCTTTACTAGAGGGATGTATGCTAGTAAGATGGCTCATTGGCCAGTTTTCAGGACTCTCGTTTTGCAACATAATTCTAAAGTATTGTAGATGCTGAATGCAATAGCTATTTGGCCTTCATTTCAGCATAGTTTTTCTCAAGCACTTGTGTTATGCAGTCCATTCTTTTGGTCTGTTGCCGAGAAACCAATACCTGGGAATGATATTTTAATATAATTTTGCAAAGTCTCACCACATTTTATTGCAAGCAGATGTTTTCCCAACCATCAGTATTAATTATCATGATTTCAAATATTTTCCTTCAGCCAAATAATATCACGATCAATTAGTCCAAGTTATTATTGATCGTTACAATAAAGCAAATGTACAGCAAGAATTTTTATGCAATATCTTAACACCATTTCATTTTGTCATGTTTTGTAACCTTAGGGTAACATTGCCCAGGCACTGAACCAGCTCTTCCATTGCTTTGCCGCTCTGGGTCGCAACCATCCGCTGGGTCACCTAGAGTACTACGTCTCCTTCATGTGGAACATCTTCTGCCTACCGCTCAACCTCATCTTCAAAGGGCGTGGCATAGGGGCGTGGCTGTCCCGCTCCAAGGTAGACAAGGGGGAGGATGGAAAGTATCCCGTTACCCAGACGGCTGCCAGGGATATCGCCAAGACGTATCACCACATCATGCAGCTGTTCTTGACAGGTATGTAGAGAGATTCAAAATGCCTAGTCAAAACTTCAAAGTTGTGAAAGAGCCCTGTCATCTCACCACCTTTAAAACAAGTTAAAGAGTGTCGTAGTGTAGTGGTTCTGACGCTCGCCTTTCAACTAGATGGTTGGCGATTCAAATCCCATCCATGGCTTTAATTTCCTTCAGCAAGAAATCTATTTACACTGTGCTGTACTCAACCCAGGTGAAAATGGGTACCTGGTAGGAATTCATTCCTTGAAATGCTCACTCGGCAGTTATTCCTTCGTAATAATATGGTATCTACAGTCCCAGTGAGATAGAATTTTTGCATTTATCAAAATATAGATTCTTCAACTAATTTTTACATTCATATGTATTTGTGGTTCTTGTGCTCAAAGTGTCTTACTGAAAAGTTGCTTTAACATAGCAAAAAATGCATTCTTATTTACAGCCAACTTCTCTCTTGGTGTACATCGTGCATTCTACATGGGTCTGTGTAGTATCAACCATGCTGAGCGTGCCCGGGATGCGATGAGTCCTACTGAACGAGCCGAGATCTACGCCACTCTAGGGGTTCTCATCAGGACCAGGTTCTCAAAGTCACTACAGTGGCTCGCTGTAAGTTGAATCAAATTTTAATCTTCTAATATCAGTTCTGTGCTGTGTAATATATATCATGCAGTCTCATACTCAATATTGTTTTGGATTAGAAGGAAAGATGAAGAGGGTCTTCAAAGCAATGAATATATCTTATTGATCCAAATAATAATGATGACGCAGCACATGTAAGGCATTCTTAATTTCATGGCTGCACTTGTCAAGAATAGTTTCAGCATGTACCATACAGCTACCATTCGAAGTTTCACTGGCGACTGTATTCTTGCAGAAATGATTGCACCCCGTGGTCTTCATGCTAAAAAATCTAGAATTTTATTTGATTCATGCTTTCATCTTAATCTGACCAATTTAACTTAATTTCAAATCAGGTACTCTCAATTATACATATATCCTAGCATTCTGGTGTCTGATGTGATATTTAATTATGCTATGATAAAATGAAATACAAGCTCACCAAACAAACCCAAAAATTAGATAGGCTTACAATGTAATTTACACTACATTCTATATAATTTATTTACAACTATGTTTTAATCTCACAGAGTCTTGTCTTCTATCGAGCAAAATACATCCTGAACCGCTCTAAGAGTCCGACCCCACCTGAACTGAAGTGGACGCTTGTTGCGTTCTCCCGTCACATGAAGCTAAATGGTGTCGTACCCACCTCCTGGCAGGGACCTAGCTACTTCACCTCCATCACTGAGAAACGTAAGAATATGATTTTGGAACCCCTCGATGATTTGTAGGAAATTCCAAGTAGTGCTGTGGGGAGTTGTCGCTAATCAGTAATTAGATTGTAGGTTCCTAGGACTCTTTTTAGTACTCTCAATGTATTGTATTTTGTAATATTTACTTATTTTTTGAAGCAGTTAGTTGTTCAAGACCATTATGAAATGACTCCATAAAAAATAAAAGAATCATAGATTGAATATTGTGATTGAATTAGTTTGCAATACAGCCCAAGCTTCTGGGAAAAATTGTTTGTGAAGTATTTGTTTTTATATGAATGCTTCTTTTTTTCTTTCTAATATTGATTTTTTTAAATTCATCTATGCAGTGGAACCTAGTTATCAGGTTTTCAGTACCATTAAAATATGTTTTGTTAAAGTGGAAACATTAGTATCTCAGAGTGATAAATAAAAAAAAATTAGTTGTCCCCGATAACTAACTGTTATATCAGGAATCAAGTTACATAAGTCCTCTCTGTAATAAAATTCCATTGATTATTGTCCATGATGATGATTACAATGATCCTCAAAGTAATGAATTTTAGATGTGTCATTTTTTATTTTTCCAGGAAACCCTCTGGTTGTAGTGTCTCAGCATCTGAGAGAGCAAGTGATTCATAGCATCCTCAAAGGCATCTTGACACTGAGACCAGAAGATCACCAGGACTCCAACAAGACAAAGAGGAGGTATGTCACCAACAGTCATTCTATACTCTGTGAACTAGTGATAAGAATAGCAATTTCCTTTGATGTTCTTTCAGGTATAGGGCAATGCACATCCAAACTCTTCATATGAGCTATCCAGAACCAGAGTTCAAGGCATGCATTGCTGCACGGATTTAGCAAAATTATGTGTTAAAATATACACCTCAACAAAAAAGTAAAAAAAAAAAAAAGAATGATAAAGAAAGAAACAACTAACAAATGAATGAATAAATAATGAAGAGTTTATAGTAACTTCTTTTTTATTTAAGACAATTCTGAATTGTCAGCAATGGTAAACACTACAGGGAAGATTGTTTCCAAATGTGAATTAAAAACTAATCATTTGTCATTTCCAATGAAACAAATTAATGATTTAGCCCTTTTTTTTTTACTCTGCAGTGTTGATCAAGACTTCATGATGCAGCTAAACAGACTTAGCATTGGTCTTGACGAGGCAACTACCTTTTATCAGCAGAATGTGGATGTCAGCTGCAATCTGCAAGCAAGAAGTGGTAAGTAACTCCGTATGATTGTCACAAGTAGTATGACTGAAAATCATTAGATGAAATTAGTCAAAATTTCAGTTGCAAACAATTTCCAAATCCTCCTTTTTTTCATAAACCACCAACAAAAGGAATGATGATAGATTCATGAAATTTGTTTATCCCCCAATGCATAAAATTTCCTCAATTTTCAGTTATGTTAATTTGTATTATGGGTTCATCATCACTATCATTATCGTCTCCTCCTCGGCCTCCTTGGCTCCTTTTCTATCTCATCATCTCCATCACTATCATCATTATCCATTTAATCATCATCATCATCACCATCATCACCATCACCACCACACACCATCATCACTATCATCATTATCCATTTAATCATCATCATCATCACCATCATCACCATCACCACCACACACCATCATCACTATCATCATTATCCATTGCGTTGTGGATTAATCATGGAATTGATCATTGATGTAAAATAACATCTATTCTTGAAGATTGTCATGGTTTTGATTATGTAATTATAAATTTCTTTGTCATAATTTCAGAGTACGACCCTGTTGCACGATGGTGGGTAAACCTGCTCTTTGTAGCTGCATACTGGCAGATGGGTGAAGAAGAGAAAGCAGAGACCTACATCAACTGCATTGATTCACTGCCAATAATTGTTCATATGAAAAATATCAACTGTAAACCTTGTTATAGTTGTAATTGATGATGAATTTTGTTGCTGTTTTACAGAGTACGACCCTGTTGCACGATGGTGGGTTAACCTGCTCTTTGTAGCTGCATACTGGCAGATGGGTGAAGAAGAGAAAGCTGAGACCTATATCAACTGCATTGATTCACTGCCTGCTGAACTTCAGAAGGAAAGGTAAGTTATAAATCTTGTGGGCATTTATTTTCTTCAAATGGGAAACACAGAGTTTGTTCTCTCATTCCAATGATCTTATAACAGAAACCAAATGAAAAAAATATATGTGGAGAGGACAGTGAACTTGCAATATTCATTCAGATCTGCAGAAATTTTTCACCTCTACTCACACTTGCCATACGCCATATGCCATACAACTATTTTCATTCATCCGCCACCGTAAGGTGGTGCCGGAGGCATTATGTTTTTGGGTTGTCCGTCCAAAAATTTTTACCGCGATAAGTTCGAAACTACTGGACAGATTTTGACCAAACTTGGCTCAAGTATGTATAACCATGTGAGGATGAACTGATTAGGTTTTGGGTTCAATGGGTCAAAGGTCAAAGGTCACAGGACCAAAAAACATGTAAAAAATACCCAAAATAGCTTGTTACCGCAATGAGTTCAGAATTGCGAGATAGATTTTGACCAAACTTGGCTCGAGTATGTATAAGCATGTAAGGAAGAACTGATGAGATTTTGGATTCACAGGGTCAAAGGTTGCAGTACCCCAAATTTGTAAAATGTATATGATTTCTGATGGCATGGTACAAGCCGTACATATCTTTCTGATTGCGTGATGGCGGAGGCATACATTTCGACCGTGCGTGGTCGAGGATTCATCTAGTTATTACAAGAGATTTTCATCTGTTGGAGATGATCCAATAAAACAAAGTTCTTAGCTTCTACCAACCATTTAATTTTACTGGCTAGCTTTCACCCTCTTTTGATGACATTTTCAAGCCTAATTAGGTTGTTTGGTGTTGTGCTGCTTCTCTGTCAGTTGATTCCTGGACTAATGTTGTCTTTGTTCAAAGCTGGCGCAATGTTATGAATCCATTTTAGTGCTGTTATTTTTAATCCGATATAACAGTGATTTTATGATTCTTCTTTATCTCATCCATACAGCTTTCCGCTGGCTGCTCTCCAGGCATGCAAGGCCAGACTCGCCCTTCTCTCGGCTGCTCAGAATGACATCCCAGATGATTGCCTGAGGTTGTCCAACATGGCANTGAATTCATATGAAAATATTTTGTGTGGAAATAAATGAGAATGTATATTTCATTCATTCTGCACAAATGTAGTATTGTATTACCCAACTGTATTTGATTTTGTATTAATTTTCAACTTCTTCTTTTTCTTCATCTTATTCTTCTTCTTCATCTTATTCTTCTTCTTCTTCTTCTTAATTTTAAGTGGGGCAAATGTGTTTTTTTATTTTCAGAAAGAAAAATTGCTAATGTAAATGAAAAATGTATTGACCACACAAAATTGTAACAAAAAAAGAAGTTTTCTAGCAGACTACGCAGGGGGGGGGGGGCATAACATTTATATCAGCAGTATAGTTACAACCTGTAACACTAGGAACTAGATTCACTTCAACGAGGCAACATGTCAACAAAACCAAAATAGTCAACAGCACTGAAGCTCATTTATCATGGAGCAGACATGTGCAACCATCTCATTGATCATGAGCCTAGAACATGCCACCCATTCACAAAACATTGGCAGAGCTAAGGGGTTGGTTGACTAGTCAAGCAGTGCAGGATACCGGAATAATAATAATCCAATAGTTCATCATTGCTCATTTTCATGGAGGTCTTTGAGATGTGAGGATGTTTAGCTCTCAAAACCGTCCAGCGCCTGCATTTTGTTACGATTGATTAGAATAACTTCACTCTACACAGAAACAGATTTTGCATTGTGATATGAATAAAAGTCATCAATAATGGAGAGGGACATATCATTTTTGGAAGAGACCATTTTACAAGAGAAGATGTTCCTGCAATTGTTGCAAGATTCTGAACATTTTCTCTATTCATTGAACTTTCTCAAGAGAATGATTCATCTAACTTGGATCGCAAAATCATTTGTGTATGTATTGGTCATATAGTGAAATAATGTCACTGGTGTTTATGATATCATCACTGTACATGTAATTTGATTTGTCTTGTATGCAAACTTGTTTCTTTCATTTCAAATTTAAGAATTTTTTCTGTCATTGTGACAAAATGTGACACAATTTCCAACGATCAGCAATACCCGGCCAGACAAATCTATAAGTAGCAAATTATGATTGTTGGAGACAAGTTTGGAAGTAAAATTTCTTTTGTGAGATGAGAATCTCCAAGATTGGAATAGAATGGGTATTCATATCATTGTAAGTTGAAACAATACAAAGACATGAATATTTTTCAATGAAGAATATAAATATACGGTCTTACACTGTTTTAAAGTTTAGGTAGGATTTTAGGGCATGTAGAAAGTTTTTTTTATTTTTTACTAGTATGTCTCTCTCTATCTTTCTTTGCAGAAGACATGAGTTTCCCCGACCTCTCGTTCAACATGAACATGCCGGAGTACTCGGACGTCAGCGAAGAGCGCCTCCTAGGGATGAGCGAGGAAGAGCTCACCGGCATGTTCACCAATCAGGACATGCCACAGCTGGTCCAGCCACAAGCACAACAAACCCTGCAACTTCAGGTTCAACAGCAACAGCAGCTACTGCAGGCACAGCAACAACAACAACAATTGTTGCAGCAACAGCAGACGCTTCAGCAGGTCCCTGATGTGCAAATAGTGCAACAAGAGCAACAACCGCAGCAGGTTATTGTCGCGCCGAAACCAGCCGAGGCGGCGAATACGGGCAGCGTGAACGTCTCGTCTGATTTGACCAATCTTGTTGCTTTGCTGCTAAACAATCAACAGCAGCCACAGGTAAGTTTGAGATTTTTCTTTTGTTTTTTAAAATCTTCTTTGAGTATTGAATGCCAGTCTGTGCTGCCTAGTAAACTTTTGTTACCCAAGTTTAATAATGAGGAAAAAATTGTTTTGATGTCCAAGCATGACATTTTTTTTAGATTGGCCGGTCAGAAAAGGTTCCTTTGATTTTTTTTAAATTTCTTGGAACAGATTTCATGTAGAGATTATGAGAAGAAAGTAGTAAAAAGCCCTAAAACGTCCACAAATGACTCTTCAGGTTATATTTGTAATGTTTTCATACAATTTTACTATGATTAAAAAATAGTTGAGTGAAAAGAAAAAAAAGAGAAGAAAATAACAATTCAGGCTGGGCAATTTCCAGAGGGTCATTTGGTCGATCTTGGGCATCCAAACCATTTTTCCCCCTATCTAATGGATCACAGAATGTGCAGTTATGTAACCTGAAATAAAGCCATTTGGAATGATATCAGCCATTACATAAGCACAAACATACCTGCACATGGACTGTCAGAGGTGTGTCATTAGCTGTAATAACTGATTGATACTTCACAACTTTTTTTACCTTAAATGAGAAAAATACAATTTTACACTTGGACAAATTAATAAAAACCTACAAAATCATGGTTTTCATCCAGTTTTGTTTTTTCTCAGAAAAGAAGATTGTTGTAGGTATTTGTCATGGAACATGTATGATCCTGTTGTGTGTCTTAAATCTTTGCAGAATAAATATTTGCGTGGATGTTTGAAATGTTTGCTACATGTCTGAGAAAGATATTTCTCCACTTACTCACATCATATCAAACATTTTCATAGTCTTTTAAGTGAATCATTTTATGGTTGCATGATTTCATTTCATGATTTTGTACAGTTGATATATATTGGCCTTAACAATATTTATTATTGTTACTCGTAAAGCCAAAAATGCTGGGTTGCATTTCATGAAAATTATGCAACAAGCTGATTGTGTTTACAGTGGTTTTGATTACATAACCCTTTGTAATAAACATCAGGGTCTGAGGCTTTTTGTCATTGAAGACTAGCACCCTTTCACGCTCTGTGATCATGGGCTCACGGTGTGTAGTGTGTGTTCATGTGTACAAGGACCGCAGACTAAACCATGAATAGGATGTGATGTGAATGGGTCCTTCTCCTTCATGTTTATTGACCTGCCTGGCTTCACACATGTGAATCACATGATAGCAGTGGGGGTTGTCCCATGGCTTGTTTGTCAGGGTCTTTCGAATGCCGGTTCTGATGTAACTTGAGCCCCAAGTAAAAAAAAGAGTTGGGATAATATGGGTTGGTCATTTAGTTATTTGGAAACTTGGATGCTGGACACGTGGGCTGCCTGTTCCTTTCTAGATAATTTTTTTTGGTCAAGCTGAATATTTCTTTAGGTATGTCAAGTTCCATATTCATTGATTTTAGGCTCTATAGCTAGACTTTAAAATGTCAATTTTATTGTTTTTATGCTATTTTAAAGATTTTTGTTCTGAAATGTTTTGATGTAGATGATCTGTCAATAGTTTCAAAGCTTTTTTTCTGTTTTTTGTTGTTGTGTCTTTGATGTATTATTGAAAGTTTTTATGATTAAGAGTATAATTGCATTAGTATGCTATTTCAATTTTCAAAGCATACCTTGGGCCTAATTGTGAATTCTTTTGAATTGTCAATGCAAATAGAGAGGGTTTTCGGCAATGCAGCTTGCAGGGTTTTTCGGCCACCCTTTCTACAGTAAGTTTGAAGGAGAAAACAAGTTATTCTATAACACCTGAAACTTCTGCATTCATGCCACACACACAAAGTATGATTTTTACATGTAGAAGTTTGAGAGGTTTTTTACCCCCGATCAGTCAAAGAATCGCGGCCGCGTGTGCGCGCCTCATCTTAGGGTAGACTAATAACCCACCATTTATGTCATGTTTGTCTATAGTCTTTTTACCTTGATGCACCATAATATTATTTATTATTATTATTATTATCATTTATTTTGTTCAATATCTATAGATCTTTTTGTACCTTTAAAGTGATAGATATTGCTTTATAAACATTTCCTTGTTATTTCTACAGACCACAGTCAGCAATGTCCCAACCTCAATACCAGCTCCGGTTCAGGCCGTGGTCAACACCACCCCTCAGCTGGTCAGCGCCCCAGCGGTCTCAACACCAGCACCAACACCAGCAGCAGTTGGTGCTTCCTCCGTTCGACCAGCCACAGCCAGCGAGGTCATCCAGCAGCTTGTGCAGAAGGAGCAACAGAAGCAGATGCAGAACAAGACCATTGCCCAGCTTGCGCTGATACTGCAACTGCAGCAGCAGCAGCAACAGCAACAGGTTCAGCAACAGCAGCCACAACAATCGTTGCTTATGTCTGCCATTCAGGTAAAGTATACCGTTTAAGCATCAGTATCTGGTCCCTTAAGCAACTTTTCCCTTCCCAAAACCACAAAATCTAGCATTTTAAGTTAATTTTAACCTCAATATGTAACAGTAGATGAAATTCTGAGCTTTCAATTGATGTGCATAACTTGATGAAGAGTGCCTGCATATTCGTTTAACATTCATCGATTGCAGAGGAACATGGGGGCCTAGAAACCTGCCCCCTGGCAGCCTCAAGATTGTGTTGAAGCGAATGTGCGGTTATTTACGTGCGCATATTTAACATTAGGGTGCGCCATAGGCAAACTGCACAAGACTTGGGGGCTGAATACTGGGTAAAGGCCGCATACATGTGCTCATACGGTTTACTGGTAAATCCAGTTACCGCACACTTTCAAATTTCACAATCAATAACTTTGTCTATGTCTGCATAATTTGGTTATTTACATTCATGCAAATGAACTGCTTTTAGATCTCATTATCATTCCAAATATTCCATATGTGCCATAATCGCTGCGCTTCAACGTGTGCGCATTTTTCAGTAGGTGCGCAATTTCAATACGTGCCTGGTATTGCCATGCTGTCCGGTAATTTGATTTTCACTATATTCATTGATTTCAAACCAAATTTGATCGCATTAAATGCATGTGAAAACTATATATCATTTCAGTTTGATTTGAAATATTACCTTACCTTATGAACTTTTAATCAAACAAATTCACTCATCCAAATTTGTTAATGAAAAAAAATTAAAGGTCACCATCGCATCACTGTCCAATCAAGACCTCTCTTGTTTATAATATAATGTAAGTAATTTAAACAGTGTAATGAAATCTTCTCACTGCTGTTCACCCCCTTTCATTTCTTCCTCTCTCATGAATTTGTCTCGTAATTCCAGAATGATGTATTTTAAACAAATTTTGTATTCTCAGAAAAGATAGAAGAATTATCGTCTTACTTCTAATCTTCTCTATATGCAGACTGCTTCCCAACCAGAGATTGCTACCACTCAGTTGCAGCAACAGAAGGTCATCACCACCCTGCCACCGCACCAACAACCAGCGCAGCAGAAAATGATTCCGCTACAAGTCCAGAAAGCAACTATCCCAAGCGTTCATGTTATCAAGCAAGAGACCAAGCCTGCTGTCACTGCAGTCCCACAGGTAGGAATATATGTTCTCTTTCTGTCAACTAATGGGAGCAAAATAATTTGGATTTGTTTGATTTTTGCTGTAATTGATTGGTTTTTATTTTGACCAATGAAGGCAAAAAAGGGGGAAATTCTTAGGGAAAAAAAAAAGAAATCCCCCCCAAAAACAAAACATAATATTAACCCTATTCAAAACATTAACATTCCTATTTCCAATGGGATTGTCTGATCTGATAG
This sequence comes from Temnopleurus reevesii, assembly GCA_036244855.1. Lineage (NCBI taxonomy): Eukaryota > Metazoa > Echinodermata > Echinoidea > Temnopleuroida > Temnopleuridae > Temnopleurus > Temnopleurus reevesii. The sequence goes on from BQKZ01003163.1 coordinate 24,363, forward strand.
ACGTAATGCAATAACATTCAAACTTACTTCAGAAAAAACTCAAATGTTAAAAACACTTTTGAAATGTCTCTTTTAAAATACACATAAATAAGGACACATTTCACTATCCAACAAATAAAGATTATTCAGATTAAAATCACACCCAGAGTTATTTTAATGGAAATGGAAATGGAAATGCAACTTGTTCTCAGACTGAAAAATGGAAATTAATAGTTGAGTCGCTATGATATGAAGAATAAACAAAGGCTCACTAAAGATGTTTAATGATATCATTTTTTCATTGTTTCTTCATCAGCTGGTGATCCAGTCATCCCAGAATGGCAATGTAGCCATCGTAGGGTCCACCATGGCGACCGTCTCCAGTCCCATGGTGCGTTCACCTGAAGCCATCACCACCACCAGCTCCAATGCCAAGATCGCCATCCCGCCTCTATCGTCTTCACCCAGCGGGGACGGCTTTGGGGGCAAGAAGCCAGAGAAACGGAAATCCCAAAATGCCATCGAGCAGCGCTACCGCAAGAGCATCAACGGTAGGATTGAGGATCTGAAAGTTATGCTCTTCAAGGATAACAAAAAGGTAAGAGGAAAAAAAATGAAATGATATTTCAAGGAGTAATATGATTTTCAAGAATTAGAACTGAGCTTTTGATATAATTTTGTAATAGAAACGTTGGCATGAACCATGTATGTTAGCTTGGTTGATGATAGAGATTCCAAATTATTTAATCAGAGGCTTAAGGTTTAATTCCCAGTTGAGTCCTTTCTCTTAGCTGCATCCTTTGCATTTGACAAAAGAGAAAGATAATGCAGTATCTTACTTTGACTACAGGTTCATTGACGGAGTCGTAATAGAAACTTCAATCTACATAGTTTTCTGCATTATTGCCACATGCTTGATTTTTATTTCATAAATGTGAACAAATGTCACAGCTACATTATCTTATGCAGGACCAGTTTGAATTGATTGTGTATCATTATTGCACATGAGCCACACTTCTGGAATATAGAATTGTGAATAGTCTAACAGCTAAACCGAATAGGTTATTATTGGAGAAAGCATGGTAACGAAGCAAACAAGCTAAGCTATCAATCTGCAGGGTATCTCATGAATTTTCATGATAAAACAACACATCAGTTTTCTCGAAGTTCGGCAGCTCTAACATAATCTAAGTAGTGAATAGTCAAACAGCCAATCATAATGGCAACTTTTCATCTGCAGGATAATTTCAAATTTTTCATCATAAAACACATGATATTTGGAAGCTCTGATATGATCATAATAATAATTAATATAAAATGTATGTTTCTCCTTCCAGGTATCAAAGTCTCACACCCTTCAGAAGGCCATCGATCACCTGGTTGGATTGAGGAAGATGTGTCAAACACTCAAACAGGAGAACATCAATCTCAAAGCAGAGCTTGACAAATACAAGGGAACTACTACAGGTAAAATTACTAATGTAATCTTATTATCCTTTTTAGTTGCAGAAGGGATTTAGTTTTATGGTAGGAAAATGTATCCAGAGATGGATATTTTTGAGGAAAAGGAGGAAAAAGATTTATTAATCAGGGATTTCTGAAATACGGGAAAAACTTCTAGTATTCAGATATATGCCATGAGATTGTGCTTGAAACAGATGTTAACTGCTTGAACCAGAAACAAAGTGAACTACATTGTTAATTCCCTGAAGATTTCACAAAACAATTTCCTATTTAATGTACTAATGTGTTATTGGAGATTTCATGATAGTATTTCCTGTGTAATATGCTAGTGTGTTATTGTCAGATTTCATGAAAATATTTCCTGTGTAATTTACTACCATGTTTATGTAGATTTCATGTAAGCTTTCTGTGTAATGTACTACCATGTTATTGTAGATATCATGAAAGTATTTCCTGTGTAATATACTACCTGTCATTCAAAATTGGTCAGTAAATCTACATGTTTTTGATATGTCACAATGAATATATTTTCTCTCTTTTATTGTCATTCTATCATAACTCTCTATTTAAAAAAAAAATCAATCAATGTGGAACATTTATTTTGATGTCAACAGTACCTGACGTGAAAGACCCTCTGACCCCACCATCCTCTTTCACCGGCTCCCCTGACCGGTGCTACGCATCGAGCAGCGAGCCCAACTCGCCCTACTCTGGTCCAGACTCTTGCCCTGACTCTCCCCTGGATTCACCCCTGGACATGGACATGGACATCGCCCATCCCAGCCCAGTCCGGACCAATGCGGTTCCAGCCGCCGGTGGTCTACTGGATAGGACCAGATTGGTCCTGTGTGTCTTCATGTTCTCCATCCTGGCCTTTAATCCGTTTGGGTTCCTTATCAATAAGGGCTTTGAGAGCTTTGTGGCGGGCACTGGAGCTGGCTTTGGAGCAGGCTCTGCTTCAATGAGTACAGGAGGCAGGAAGCTTATGGGTGGTAAGTTTTTATGGATTTTTATTGTGAGGTTTGATTTAAAAAAAAATACTAACAGAGCAACACTTCCATAATTGGCCTGTATGTTTTTACAACAAAAGTTTGAAATTAGAGAATATAATTCTCATTAATTTTTTAACATGAACATTTGAAGTCTATTTCCTATAATTCAGTTGCATAAAATAATATATGTATGTGACTGGGCTGCCAATACTTACTCTTTGAGAGTGAGATTTGCTCATTTTGGTAATTTCTCTCTCCTAAGATTTCATTTGCATGCATTTCTATTGATCTCAATCATTTTTATCGCAAAATTATTCATTGGCCTATGAGAGTCTCGCTGCTTTATCATGTGGTTGAATGATCCCCACTACTGTGTGTGAAAATACTAACTGAATGATTTGAATTGAATAAATGTATAATGTTATTAAGGGGATTTTCTACCACACAACAGCAACAATCACATTTGTTACCCTATCACATCTCATCTCTGAATTTTCCCTTTGTGCAGATGTAGTAGGAGATGCCACAGTGGAGACGACAGCCCTATCAGTGATCTTACCCATCATATCAACCCTCTTGGTTTGGTTAATGAATGGCACTATCATAGCCACGGTGTTGGTCACCATGCTCTACGGAGACAAGACAGCTAAGAGCTCTTCCATCAACCTGACGACTTACTGGCGTTACAGGACGCAGGCTGAGCAGGAGATTAGGAAGGTAGGTTTTAGGGAAGAATTCTAGCTATAATGCTATTTGAATTGGACTTAAATAATGTCTTATCGGTAATCTTACCCATCATATCGACCCTCTTGGTATGGTTAATGAATGGCACCATCATAGCCACGGTGTTGGTCACCATGCTCTATGGCGACAAGACGGCTAAGAGTTCCTCCATCAATCTGACGACTTACTGGCGCTACAGTACTCAGGCTGAGCAGGAGATTAGGAAGGTAGGTTTGGGGAAAAAAATGTTAGCTATGATTCTATTTTGATATTGGACTTCAATAATGTCTTTATGGCACCATCATGACCCTCTTGGTGTGGTTAATGAATGGCACCATCATAGCCACAGTACTGGTCACCATGCTCTATTGGAGACAAGACGGCTAAGAGTTCCTCCATCAGTCTGACGACTTACTGGCGCTACAGGACTCGGGCTGAGCAGGAGATTAGGAAGGTAGGTTTTGCGGAAAGAATGTTAGCTATGATTCTATATTGGTATTGGACTTCGATAATGTCTGTACGACGAGCGAGCATGCAAGTTGAATTCGATACTGCCCAGTTGTCATGACTCCCAGTTCTTTACAGTTATATTGCAGTGATCACACAAACTTCATACATTTCACCCTTGTTTTGTCAAGTGACCTGAATAATGTATTTTCTATAGGAGAGTATGCCTGTGAGATGGCCTTGTCTTTTGTCTGGACTCTCAGTTCTTTACCAATTTCTTTTAAGTAATATGTTGAAGTGATCACATAGAATGTATTATTGATTCCATCCTGGCCTGTTGCGTACCAAAATACATTTTATATGCTTTGGGGCTGTC
>BQKZ01003163.1:34072-47012 GCA_036244855.1 Temnopleurus reevesii
GAGGAACACTGACCCAAAACAGAAAGGTGAGGAACTGTTAGTTGTTAGATTTTGAGCACAGATAATCTCGGTAGTTGTCAAAATGAAAAGTCAATTGAATCTTCTGTTTGAATGAGCTTTCATTATAAAGATTTATGTTAACAGATTAAAAATACAGTGGAAACAACAAAATATCTGTTATAAAGAGGTACAAAATCTGGTCCCAGCTCTTTATAACTTATTGTTTTTTAACGCTGCTATAAAGAGATTACTGCTATAACAAGGTATACTTGATGGCCCCAAGCACCTCGTTATACTGAGTTTCCACTGTATGTTTGGTCTTCTTGTGTTCAGATTCAATATTCAGGGTCGTACCTCAAATTTGATCATTTACCATGTAAGAATTGGATTGCTTGAAACCTTTATTACTTTACAATTGTATTATGGGCTTTTCTGAAAAGTAAACACAAGAGAATATATCAGATAAACCATCCTGCTCTACACGTATGATATCATACTATTCCAAGTATCTTTATCCAGATTTGGACTATTTAATTATTTAGACAATTTGAACCATTTGAAATATTGATCTACTGATTATCAGAACAAACTCGTTTGAAAAATTTGATTTAGAGACTTTCAAATTATTTCAGTTTCTACACTTTTCCTTCCAGATCCTGAGGTTGATAACATCACAACAGAGCATGACCGCGCCCAGTCTCTCCTCGTCAAGAGCTGCTACCTGTACTCCACCATGCCGTCTGACAGCGTGGAGAGGAAGAACCTTCTCAATGATGCGGTCCGCTCCTTGGAGAAGATCGGTGATCGTCGAGGCATGCAGAGCTGTCAGCAGATGCTACAGTCGCTGCAGAAGACCGGGCCGACACAGCCGACGAATACTACCGTGACAACAGCATGTTGTTAGTTTGAAATATAAACTATAAACTATTCTGTGGTATTTGAGCAATCCCAATGATTGATCAACATTTTTGTATGTTGGATATCACTTTTATGTCTTTTTACTTTACTTTATTAATGTACTGAGCCATACAGGTGTATTCATCTCGGAGCATTACACCCAGTTTACACATCAGATATGAATGATGAAAAGGTATTTCAGGAAAGTGCACTGATGAAAATATGAAAGTATGAAAATAATGTAATATCATCTGAATTTAAAAAAAAAGAAATTCTAGCAAGTAATTATAAGTTATAATGAGATAAAAGAAATATTTTTATGTGATGAGTTAGGTTTCATGGAACTATTGAGACATCTGTTAATTATCATTTTTTTCCCTGGTAACTTACACAGGAAATGTCTCTTTGAATATTGGAATAAACCCTTATTCCCCCACTCCCTCCAAAATGAAAGAAAAAAAAGAAGAAGAGAAATGTTTTTGATCTGTATGTCAACACTTCTCACTCGTACTTTTTCTCTCAATATAACCAGGTAGACCTTTCTGTGAACAAAGGCATACCCAGAAGAAGAGCACGATGCTTAATTCTTTGTATACTTATAATATGAGGAGTACGCAATTTGTACATAGGTTTTTAAATTTATATTGATTGATGTAGATATTTATTGAATAGACTCAATCAATCAGCTGATGCATAATCTATTTCATGTTTTTTTTTTGCAATTTTTCCTTTTAAATTCACCCTTAATATTTCTTCTTTTTTTGGTATGACAGAAAGGATCAAGATTATTTCAAACAAGCAAGATAGTTTTCATCACTTATTAAGAAAGTTAATTCATATTGCTGTATGAAATCTTATAACATTAATGATGTGAAACTTGTAGTTGATTTAAAGGGGAACCAACCCCTGGAATCATCGTGCTCTCATTGAATAAATAAAAATCAGATGAACAAATTGTGAAAATTTGAGCAAAATCGGACAACCTGTTCAAAAGTTATGAATTTTCAAAGTCACCGAGATTTGACGATCACTGCTGCTCATTGGGATCCGTGCGATCGGCAAAACCGACGGAGTCCCTGACGTCATGTCGGACAACTCCTCATTCACTTTGTACATATAATATTTGAAAATTGATCAATGCAAAATTTAGAGTGAGGTGCAGCATGAATCTTTTCAAAATACATTCAGAATCAATACAGAATGCTATACACCAACCAAAAATTGGCATTTTGTTGACTTTTCTGAGAAAAAGGAGAAAATGTGAAGTTTTGTGTACAGAGTGAATGAGGAGTTGTCCGACATGACGTCAAAGATTCCGTCGAATTTGCCGATCGCACGGATCTCCATGAGCGACAGAGATCGTCAAATCTCTGTGACTTTGAAAATTCATAACTTTTGAACGGGTTGTCCGATTTTGCTCAAATTTTCACAGTTTGTTCATCTGATTTTTCTTCATATCGTGACAGCAGGATAATTCCAGGGCTTGGTTTCCCTTTAATTTTTTTTCTGAATATAAATGGTAAAATATTTTTAATCTGGGATGACAAGCAAAACATCAAATGATTTGCTTTGATTGGATTTTGAAATGCTACAATGATTGAACATCGTAAATTAGTTTGTATTATGTTAATTGCTCCATAAAGTAGTTTCATATTTATGTTTGACTTTGTGTAATTTAATTTTGAATTTCATATGTGATTTCTGACCATCCCCTTTCTGCACATGACTACCAAATGTTTGGTATTGACATTTTCCAATGCTTTGCTTAATACCTGTAAATACGTTGTAAATATGACATTTTTATCCCAGCAGGTGTCGTTTAAATTAATATATTCCTCTGAAATCATGTTAGTGTGTCATTGCATTTGGTTTAAATAATGTAAATATATGGGCTTTGTTGGTAAAGCAGAAATATAAAATCCTCTTGATTACATGACATCGGTTATGTAGCAATATGAACATTACCAGTCAAAACTGATTCCAGTTGGAAAATTTTGNGAAAATTTGATATTTTTTCTATAAATGGGGTAGGCTTTGTAGGAAAAATAGCCCCCGGTTGCTAAATGATTTGAAAAAAAAAAGGTGAGAAAGATTACAAAGACTCCTTGAGGGACATATGTATGTTATGTTTGTTGTTAATCTGGAGCTATTCATTTGTAAATAGATTGCATTATTTTGACTTTCTTCTGTACCTCACAATAAAAGCGAATTGATGTTCAAAATAGTTGAAGTTATTGGATATCCATGTGCACTGTGTGTGTATGCCTGTGTTTGCATCTGTGTGTGTGTGTGTGTTTATTTCATTGGGGTGGGGAGGGATGGAACACATTGAGCAGAGGAATTTTTTTAATTCGGATTTTGATACAGTGGAAACTTGGTATGATGAGGTGTTTGGGACCATAAAAATTTTTGTTATACTGGTATCAAATCTCTTTATACCAAGTTTCCATTATGCCTCGAAGTGGTAGACGAAATAAAATCTGAGGCAATGTGTACAATCATACGTATATGAAAATGTATTGCAAATTGTCTCCAGATCACAATATTTCTTATATATTTATTTACATATACTATGGGTCATGCCTTGTGCGTTAACCTTGTCTGCAAAAGTTAACTTTTATATTGCGTGTGAGAGATGATAACTCTGTCTCATTGAAATAATTCATAACTTTCACTCCCTACATTTATTGATGAGATGAAACAAAATTTCGATAAACTGCCAATAGAGGGAAATAAAGTGACATTTACGATTCAGGGATTATAATTTGAAATTTTAGATCATTAATTAAAACGCTAAAAAGGGAAAAATACAATGAGACAGACAGAACCAGCCTACCAGGTTGTATTTCATGTAGTCGTGCGTAGATCTATGCACGACGGTATGGACGATTCGTGATCCTCTCTTCAGTGCGATTCAGCGCCAGGAGTTGGCATTCAGTGCGAGAAAGGATCACCAGTCGTTCGTACACTCTCATGAAACAGATGGTCTCATAGCCCAGTTTCCAGAAATGGTAATTGCCTGTGTTTTGAGAAGACAAGGTTAACATGGCTTGGTAAGTAGGAGCTGGATCTGATCATTTCTAGCAATCGGTACCAGGCCAGTCGTTCAAAAGCTTTGCCGCTCGAAATGGCCTTCGCTATTTCCTTGCTGTTAAACCTGATTGCAATATTTGATATATTTCGCATGCCCTCTTCGAGTCTGTGACAAGATAGGCAATGACCTAGCAGGGATATGGGACAATTTGAGCAACTTGCCCGGAGTGATATGAAAAATGAGATGAGAGCTTGCCTTGTGATGATGAAGTGAATGAGTGTGTGTGTGTGTGTGTGTGTGTGTGTGTGTTGGGGGTATTTGTGCACCCAATGGGTAGGAGAAAGAGAGTGAGGTAGAGGTGAGAGCAGTGACAGGGAAATAAAATGGAGGGTGGGTGTTTCCAGGGAGTTGAGAGTTTTCTCTCCGGTGTTTCTAAAAAGCTGTTTGGATACAACATACTCTTTCGAAGAGACTGTTTGAAGAGGGTGTCGGGGGTGGGGGGGGGGGGGGNTTATCTTTTATTGTGAGGTTATCGGGCGTCAGTGCAAGAGACAACTAACAGCCACAGTTTACAAATATTATGCTTCCGAAATCTCTTGATAGTGATTCCGCACAGGAAACCATTGGGCTTCCCATGTGCCACGAGCAGCAAAAGCCCTTTTTGAGTTAAAGTAGAGTATCAAAAATACAAATATTATGATATCTTTTAAGTTTAATGGTTAGTTAAGGAACAATTCTTGTTGAAAAATTTTGAAATATTAATTTGCTCAATATCATAACGTTTGCTGATCTTTATTTCAATTAATTTACAGATGGACCATATACCTGAACAACCAGGACAAATTTAGGAATTAAACTGTGTAATCTTACTTCATACAATGTAACTGCAAACTACGATCAAACAAAAATGCATATTCATTAAAATGACTGAATATGCACATATTTATGAGGTTTTTCACACGTCGGGCCGTGTATGCGATCCAATAGACCACTTTCGTAATGTTTTCAAATTTATTCACGTTTGTCCCAAGATGGAATATGTATAAGCCTGTCAAAAGATAAAAAGAGCATAATAGTCAGAATGCTATTTGCATACATTAACGTTGCTAGATTGGACAAATATTGTAGCTTGATCAACCTAGCAACAACTCCTGCGTGTTATCCACATTCCTTCCATTGTCTGAACTAGGATTATTTTACATCAGGTGAACAAATAGTTTGTCATTGTGCGTTTAACAAAGAAGAGTGCATACAATATGAATACATTACGAAGTGGTCTAGGTGGATATAATATATTCAAATTTATGTGCGTTTCTTGACCTGCCAACGAACGTAGTTAAGTGAAATTCCTTAAACCGAATGCTAACGATTAGACTACAATGCTTGGAATCCTGTTTGCAAACATTACTTGCTGCTATATCAGGCAAGCCTCGGGCAAGCTTTAGGGTTGTCAAGAACAACTCTTGTGTTAGAAGTATGCATAAAATTTGCACTATTAGTAAACCCGTGTACTAATACAGGATTGACAAAATACTGTATTTAAATTAGTTTCTAAATTCCATAAGGAATACACGATGAGTGAAAGATTTTCGTTCCATGCTTTCTTTCATATAGACAAGAAAGCATTTTTTTGCCATATGCATTTTTAAATTCTGATCTAATAAAAAAATTATGCAATGGCTAGTATTATCTGCAATGCTTCTAATAGATTTGTACATCAAGCTCTCATTCCCCCTTTTAAGCTCAAACATGATTTTAGTTATCCAGAGAATATATTTTTTTTTTTACAAAATATACAGATCAACCTGCTTATATATGAAGTCCTTTGATCCACAGAAATTACCTCTTTGTATTGAAATTGTATCATCAGGGCTAAAAAAAATACCGATATGATACAAATAGTTAGGCCCCCCCCCCTATTCAACTTGTAAAGATGGGAGATTGCTGTATCAGAGTTCTTTAGAAGGGGGTTGGACGGGAATGTGGGATGGTGAGATAGGTGGGAGGGAAAGATGAGACAGGGAAGTCAGAGAATAGAGAACAATTTGATAATTGGAATTAATTAGATAAGAATATTGGGCGTCAGTGCAAGAGACAACTAACAGCCACAGGTTACAAATATTATGCTTCCGAAATTTCTTGATAGTGATTCCGCACAGGAAACCCAAAGTGCTTCCCATGTGCCACAAGCAGCAAATGCCTTTTTTTTTACTCAACAGTGAAGTCCACTTTTTAGTACTAATATGTACATGTATATAATGATAAAACAATCTTCAAATTAATTTGTACTCAATGTTGTCATGTTTGCCTATTTCTATATCAATCACAACTTATATCATTACAGCGGTCAAAGAATATATATAAATCAGAATCATCTGGGCTATTTTGGGGGAAAATTTTAAAAAAATGCTTTCAAAAATTTGACTACAAACTGGAATGATAATAATGCATAGTTTCCCAAACTTGCATAAATGAATATGCACAAATTCATGAGTTTTAAATATCCTCCAATACAAGCAACCTTATCATGAATATACAGTGGAATCTAGCTTAAATAGATCTGAATATAACGAAATATCTGATATTAAAATGTAAAAAGCTGGTCCCATATTATAATAAATTGTTGTTTTCTATCTTTGCTTTAAAGAGATTACCATAACAAGGTATTTTTGAGGGTCCCAAGCACCTCGTTATACTGAGTTTACACTGTATGCATATTCATGTTGAGGTTGTTTTTATCCGTCAAACTACCAGAATATAAGAGAAATTTGAATGTGAATCTCCAAACAGCGGAACCAAATATTTTCTTTACAAAGAAAAAGAGTAGGCCTATAGTTATTGGTGTTATGCTTTCTCTCGAGAGATGTTTGTGTCAGATGTTTGGTGATTCTTATCTTTATTACATTCTCGTGAATTTATTGAAGGTTTGCGTCTCTGGAAATCCTGGAATACAGTCTGGCAATCATATTTTAAAGAAATGTATTCAGGCCTTTGTTGCCTTGCTTTTACAAAACAGTTTGGATGTTCACGTTAATAACTATTCAGTAATGGTTTATACCTACAAGTATCTCTCTCCCCATCTCTTTCTCTCTCGCGCGCTCTCTCTCTCTTTCTCTCTCCCTTTCTCTCCCCGTCTCCCCCATCACTCGACCTATTAATCACCTCCTTGTATTTTTGTACATCCTCTCTCTCCCCTTCTCTCACTTTACCAATTCATCCCCTCCTAAATTCCTGTCCCTGTATATTAGTATAACCTCTCTCTTCCATTCCCTCTCTGTCTCTCTCTCTCTACCCCTCCCAATCCTCACCTCCCTATATTTGTGCATTTCCTCTACATCCCATTCTCTCTCTCTATTTGTTCCACTCCCTGTAGTATTTTATATCCCCTATCTCCCCTCCCCCCCCTCTCTCTCTCTACTCAGTTATTTACACCCTCCCTTTGTTTTTTAACATTCCCTCTCTTCCCCTTCTCTCTCTCTCTGTCCCTCCCATCTGCACACTCTCTCTTCCCTGTCCCTCTTTCTCCCTCTCTTTCCCTCTCTTCCCCTTCTCTCTCTCTTTATTACCAATTCCATGTATTTGTGTACATCCTCTCTGTCTCTCTACCCCTCTCCCTGTATTTTTGGTACATTCTCTCTCCCTACCTTCCTGTATACTACATTTGTACACCTCTATCCCTCCCCAATCTCTCACAATTTTACTCTCTCTCTCTTTATTAATTTGTCTGTTTGTCTATCCCCCCCTCACTCTCTCCACTTATCCGCTTTATAAAAAGTCTTCCAAATATATTTCCTCTTAACACACATTATAATATCAGACATCCATAGCTGTCCAGTCAAAATTTTCATTTATTTTAAAATGTATGTAATCGTGAAGTGAAAGACTTCAAGAATCTCTTGTCAATAATGATCTTTCTCGGTCGAAATAATAATTTCCTTACATCTTATTAAAGACAAAACTTTGATTATAAATAAATTTTCCATCAAGAGATGAAATACATATCTACATTTACATGAAACACAGCAAAACATGAAATATTCCTCTACGATACAATCTTCCTTTTTACAAATATACACATTAATATAGAAAATGAGACCTATCCTGCACAAGGAGAACAGGAATCCTGGGTTGATCAGAGACAAAACTTATAATATTTTGTTTAAATTTGCTTATGTCACATTTGATAAAGCTTTTTTCCCCGAACACATTGAAAGTTCTATCATGGTCCATTGACAGATCCATCGCATAAGGGAGGATATCTTTTAGGATTTAGGTATTTCCCCTGATCACCCGAGTGTCCCTGTTTGCCCCCTTTCACAGTAGTACATGTTCAATACATTATATATATCATAAATTTAAATAGAAGCTGCACACAAAACATTGAAAAATACTTGCTTTGAATACAAGAGGCAATGTCCCAAGGGTTAAGGTGAAAGAATAGTACTATTATAGAGAACTGAATATGTGAAATGCATTGAATCAAATATTGCAATGAAAACAGGAACCCTCCAAGTTGTACTTCCTTTTGAAACTAGATACTTCTACAAAGTGGAAAATAAATTCATACTTCTCATGTGCAAGGCTGTCTACAATACAAACCCCTTGATACATGCATATACACAGTAACACAAGTTTGGTATTTGAGTGCATCAAAATAACTCATGAAAACACAAGCAATTTTTAGTACTAAAGTAAATGACGGAGCAATTTGGGCTTCATCCAAGCAGTTTGCCATAACTCATGTTCATACAAAATTTCTGCTAAACAATGGCAAAATGCTTGGGAATGATACTTCAAGTGTTCAACACATAAGGATTTTACAACCTAGGTAAAGACAGGTGAACTCAACAAAATGCTTCACTGAATTACTTGTCTATTTCCCCCAAAAAGGGGGTTGTGAAAGTTATATTTTTCTTTGGAGAAATATGTGACATACATACTACATACATCTATAAATGGCAGGATAGCTAGCTAAATCTTTGGTAGTACTATTAACTTGAATACATTGTATCTAAAATCTAAACACTATCTGATTAAAATGCCCTGCAGGACATGAAATCATGCATTTGCACTGTATGAATACAAACTTCATATGAATACAGGAATCATGCTATGAAGTTCAGCTGCTAACAGTACTTTAAAAATCAACATGTATGTTATTTTTGTTCCATTTTTATATGTGCTTTTTTAAGCTGAATAAAAGAAATTTGAATTGAAGAGGTAAGTACCAGAATAGAAAGATTGTTATTTCAGAAATTATACAAGTGGAATGGTTTATAATGTACAATACTAGATCTATGTCCAAAGCTTAAGATTAGTACTTTGAGGATAAAGTTAGAAAACTGCTTGTCTTGTGTTGCAAGAAATCATTATCAGGTACCATGGAACAGTGTGAAAAGTTACACACCTTTATTTAGAAAACCTCATTTCAATTTCCCCTTGTGTGGAGGCGCCGTGGTGTAGTGGTCATGACTCTCGCCTTTCAACCAGAGGGTCGCAGGTTCGAGTTCCACCCAGGGCGTTAATTTCCTTCAGCAAGAAACTTATTCACAAAGCTGCACTCTACCCAGGTGTGATTGGGGACCGGTAGGACACAGCAGCACATTNGTTCATATAAAATTTCTGCTAAACAATGGCAAAATGCTTGGGAATGATACACATAAGGCTTTTATAACCCGGGTAAAGACAGGTCATCTCAACAAAATGCTGAACTGAATCACTTTTCTTTTTCACAGAAGATTGGAGTTGGGAAAGTTAAAATTTTCTTTGGAGATAACTATGTGACATACATACTACATATATCTATAAATGGCAGGATAGCTAGCTAAATCTTTGGTAGAATTATTCACTTGAATACATTGTATTGAAAATTACTATATTCTAAATTGAAATAATTTTAGGGCCCCGTAACATAAAGATTTGCGATTAATCGCTATTCGATTTTGCGATCAATTGCAAACTTTAGTACATGATTTGCCATAGACATGCGATAGATTAGCAATTAATCGCAAACCTTCATGATACAGGGCTCTGGTCAAAATGCCTGTTAGGATATCATTTCATGCATTTGCACTGTATAAATACAAATTTCATATGAATACAAGAAGCACGCTATGAAGTTCAGCTGCTACCAGTACTTTTGAATATTAAGTATAGAAAGATTGTTATTTCAGAAATTATACAAGTGGAATGGTTAATTATGTACAATATAAGATCAATGTCCAAAGCTTGAGTTTGTTCTTCCATATTGAATTACAAGCAAGAAAACTGTCTTTACGTGTATATTGAAACTTTTATTAGGCACTGTTAAACACCTTGAAAAGTTACAAAATCTTGATTTAGAATACCTCATTTACAATACCCCTAAGGTAACAATTCCGAGTAGTATCTTGATTCCGAAAAACTTTGTACATTACACCAGTATAAGTAAGTATTGATACATTGATTATGATAGTATGCTCATAAAAGGATTGAGAGTATGTAGGTATTAATCAGGACCACTCGTAATTTCAAGAGAGATAACTAATTGTACCATGAAGCTGGCCGCTCATTTTTCGTCGCAACGCAATATGTGACAATTTTTTTGGGACTTCCAACAAGCACAGGTATTTCAACTAAACATTCTCTGAGTTGCATGATCAAAACATGTAAAAGATATTTCAAACATATCTTACAACACATCTTATGACCAATGTTTATTTGCAATGAGTTAGTTTTGTTTTTTATTTGGTTTCACCTATTACAAATAAAAAGGAAAATTGCTTATCCATTATACCACATATATTACTATAATATGTAGTCAAAGAGAGCTACAATTTCTTTTCAAGCAGAATCTTCATATACCATTGAAGAAAGAACAAGCTTATGTGTTGAATCATTGGATGGATAAGTCACCTCTAAAGGCCTTGAGAAAGTACATCTGTTTAGGAATTGGACTTTGACAATCCGCATTACAGTTCATTATCTTGTCTGTGTGTGATCCATCTAAAAATGTTAAAATTATGGCAACTGATAGGGCTTAAATTTGTTCTGAGAGGGGCAGATAAATTCACAATGATTGTCTTTTCTATTTGTTGGGAGGGGGTAAGGGCAAAAAAAAAAAGTCTGGGGCCTCCACAGCTGTAAATTTATGGATATCTGCCTTCTAACGTAATTGCCATACATTTCAATGGTATGTCAAGGTACATGAACGTGTATTTGCTGATATGTTGTCAGGTTTCTTCGCATCTACGCGGCAGTTCCATAATTACATGCTTGTGAGAAAAATCACTGAAAGTGCAATTCAAAAGATGTTGTGGGATTATTGATAGTTAAACAATGCATTGTATTCAAAGCTACTCTACGCTTCATGCAGACACCTGGGCCTTCATGTCTTCCTGCCAGGCACGTTATATTACACCTCCTGACTGGGTGGTCCGTTATCCAAGGTGATTTTCAGAGAATGTTCTCAGTTATTACACTTATACCAATGTGTTCCCATCACTCCTCTCCCTGAGGCTGTAGATATGATGAAGGATCACCAATCTTCTTTACTTGCCCTGCTTTGATGTTCTCAGAGCACATAGGACAGACATCTTCACTCTCCAAAAAGCTGTTAAAAAGAAAAAAAAACAAGGATATTAATAACTTATCTAGTCATACCCTAAAAGGTAAGAAAATAAATGCAAAGTGTAGCCAGAAGGAGAGTTGCAAACAGTCCTGGAATATTGAGGAGAGTTGCAAACAATCCTGGAATATTGAGAAGATGTGCTCTCAGGATCATAATGCATATTCTGATAGCTTGGTTTATCTCAACCTGGGACTAAGCCATTGTTATTTAGGCCCCGGATATTCAAAAGTTAAACCAATGGTCTAAATGGCAATGACTAAGACCTGGATTAAGTTAAACCTTGCTATCGAAATAAGGGCCTAAGTGTTTATTTATCATAAGCAAACAGTTTTTGTCAAAGATTTTTCTAAAGAATTTTGTTTAGTAAGAATGCATTCAGTTAAGCTATTTGGATATATATTCAAATCCAATATATTATCTCATGTAATCATTAGTAATTCTACAGATGAACAACGGCTTGAGTCCCTGGTACCAGACCAAATCAGTACAACTCCAGCCTTTTCAACTTGTATCTATGATCTCAGCCTGAAGCCAGAAATTTCCACAAGCATAAGCTGCTCGCACAAATCAGTGTTTCAAACCAATGATGGGTTGTACTATACAAGTCAATAATTGCCTATATGGTACTTCATTCATTCCAGAAAAAATGGTGTACAGATTGTGTTGTATGTTACATGTTCTAATAGACTACATGTTCATATTAAAGTAACAAAAAAAGAAGCTTAGATTCACAATCTCAAATATTCTATATAAACAAAGGAGTGAGAGAGAAGAAAAAAAAAACTTCTGACATACCTTGTGAGCTCTGAATGTAAGGCGGGGAAATCACACTTCGGACAAGCCGACCAATCATCACGGACCATGTGACGACCCTACAGGAGAAATTGACAATCGAAATGTTGGGTCAACGGCAAAGATGTGGTTAAAACAGTGAATATGTATCAATAAAAAGCAGCATGCTTGATTTATATATAAACATTGATTTGGAATTGAAAAAAAAAACATCATAATCTCAAAATAGACTGCTTGTTCAACATCATGACCAGATTTGTGGTGACCATCATACTTTAATTCAAAGTAGAAGATTATAAAGAGAATTTCATTCAAATGACAGTGACATTCACATTTGAGTGAACTCATTTAATTAAAAAGCCCCAGTCACATGGAAAGCCATGAAGAAATACGCTTGAATAAGACTCTTTGTTCAGTTCACAGTTAACTGCCTTCGAACAAAGAGGCGTGTTGAATAGTATTGCTTCCAGACTTGACTGTTAATGGGGCCTAACAGATGAGCTTCCATTTGAGAAGAGTCTTTGTCACTATAAAGGATCATTATTTTTCTTAACCCTATTTTAACTGGGCTTTTTCAGACCAAGTTTATACTGGGGGGGGGGGGGGGG
>BQKZ01003163.1:47046-78482 GCA_036244855.1 Temnopleurus reevesii
TCAGATCTCGGCCGTGGATCGCGAGATCACCCCTAAATTTTGCACGCGTATAGAGCAAGGTGTAAACTACAACACTGTGTAGTTAATTCTTTTGGAAATTTATAACTTCCATTTTTATATAATTAAATATGCAAATTTATGCATGAAATCTCATTTTCCTTCCTATTTCACTCAATAAAGCTCCTAGAAGGATAACTTTTGGTGTGAATATTCTTTATATCATTCCTCATGACACTACTTGAAAAAAAGTTCGGAAGACAATTCATTTCTTATGTTTTTTTATCGTTTTATTAATTTCTTATGTATTTCATTGTTTTTTCGACCGTTTGTTTCCCATTATTTTTTCAATGGAATTTTTTGCAGAACATTTTTAAAGCATATTTATGCTAAAATTAATTAATTTCAGCCCATAAAAGTTAAAATATTTACATCTTTATGAATTCTGATTGTTATCTCAATTACATTGACTTTGTACACAAAATCACGTTTTTGAGCTATTTTCGGTCTGACATGCACGTACAAAAAGTGGCACGGCGACATAACTACTTGCTCGATCTTCGCGAAATTGGATTTAAAAGTTGCGCAAGACTTAAAAGAAAAAGTGAGCAAGTCTCGGAATGAAAATTTTTTTTTTGCGCGGCGGAGCGATCGCGAAATTTGTCAACGACAAATTGGAATAGGGTTAAGAGATGACAGAAAACTCACTGTAATGGCGCAGTATGGGATAGTGTTTTTACAATCTGGGCAGGATAGCTCAGTCTCTTCCAGCTGGTATTTACAGTTTGGACAAGGTGCTGTTGGTTCATCTTCCTCCGTCTTGTCAGGTTTTCTGAATCCATTCAAACAGAAAATAAAAACCATTTAGTGTGTCCATGTAATTGGAAATAATGCAAATTCTGGAATTTGTAACATGATATAATCTAAATTGTCTAAGTTTATCTATTTACACATCATAAAAATGTGAAATACATATATTTGCAAAGCTAGATAAATCTTCAAACAAAGAAATACAATCATGAAATTTTTGGAAAACGAAGTAAAAAAAAAAAAATAATAATTGAATTATTACACATAGATTCGCTTATCAATCATGCTCCATGAATATTATAATTTGAATAAAGAATAGATAAAGAAAACAATATTGTACTTTTGTTGAGGGAAATTCTAAAACAGAGATGAAAAACTATTTTCAGAAGAACAAAACTCACAAGATACCGGAAATATGTGTCTCCTTTACAAAACTTCCAGATCTTCAGAATTTGATACTGAATTGGTTAAAAAAAACTCACCTGACGATAGCCTCAATCTTCTTCTTATACTTGAGATCTATTGAGTTCCTATACTCAGGTCTCATGAGCATGGCTGCGTAGCTGAACGACGAGTTCTTCAAGCCTGACCGGTGGCATTCAATGACAGTCGATGTTAAGATTGGTACAACGTCTGGATTTTGCAAAAAAGAGCAAAATAGATGGGGGTAACAGTTAAGAAGACTTAATGTATCACATGTTTCGTGAACATTAAATGCTCAACTGTTTATTCAAATCTGCAGTCTAGAATATTAAGTTAAGAATATGATTGCTGAGTCATAGGCACATTAACTGTCTTGTAGTTACAATGCCCTTCATTGATCCCTGTAAAAAATTAAAGGGTAACGAGCATGAATTAGAGAATGACCATGACAACTCATCAAACAGTCACACCTCAACCTCTTCATTATTGTTTACAATAGAGCAGGCAAGTCATAAGGTTTCATATGATATCATCAAACTTCATTTTAAAATCTAGAAAATGATACACAAGTTTTACATCATCAAATTCCAATTAGCCAATAAATCAATTTGCTCTGCGGGATTTGCGTTGATTGCTGTCTAGAAATCTTCAATGATGAAAGGCTGTTCCCAGTGATAATTGTCATTGTGACAATGTTAAAAAGAAGTACTTACGAGCTGGGAATTTACTGATGTTGTTTGCTACTCTGATGAGCATACGGGCGCCCTTCTTGTGATCACCTTTCTTCACATGAATCTGAACAGATACAGAACGTAAGATGACAAAGAGGAGATATTTTTATGAAATCAAGTTTAATGGACACTTAAACTGCATGAGATAAGATCTTGATATTTTACAGAAACCACAACAAAAAGAAAACTATAAATTCTGACTATAATAATGTGTAAGAATGTAGAGTGAACAGCACAAATAAAAATGGATTACAACTTGAAATAGAGCCAACTCTTATGTTACAAAAATATTAATATGATTATAAAGGTTCTACGATGATTCAAAATTTATTGTAACCCACATAACACATGAACGGGTAAAGATATTTCATTTATCAACTTCATGGATAAACTTCATAATGCATACACAAACATAATTAAAAAAAAAAGAAAAAAAAGAAAAACCCCTACAATATATACAAGATGTATGAATATGCATAATTGAGGAGCAGGTCCATGTTTCGTCAGTAGTGGGGGGGGGGGGGGGCATAGAGTAGATACTTGCAGCCTGCCAATGGTTTGACAAGCGACAACAAGAACACTAGAATTGACTATTTACAAGTTTGGAGGAGGGGAGATTTTCACAAAAAGCATCATCGGGGAAAAAAGTGAAGGAGTTATGGTCCTCTATGTGCCACCATTATGAGAACCATAGCCCTTTTAACGCTCTGGATCCAGGTACATTAATTAGAGTAAGTGATGATTTGTGGTTTTACCTTGACTAGGATATAGCTGTGAAGGATCATAAGGTTCGTAGCCATCTCGGTGGGTATCTTGATCTTTTGTGCTTTCAGCTCAGTGTACATACTGAACAACACATCATGGGCATTCCTGTAGTTACCTGAAAATGAAAAGTCAAAACAAACAACATTTAAAAAAAAATAAATAACTTGGACTCTTTTCCAACTAGTTTCAATTCATTGCAGGAAGAAAAGAGACGTTTGTTGCCTTGTTAAAAAAAGTTCAAATAATAACATCTCAGAGACATCATTCTCCATTACCACTGTTCACATATGATAAAATGTTTCAAGTGCTACAAATTTCAGCTCAGTTAATGAATCTACTAGAAATAGATTTCTAGAGCCCAGGTCACATAGGACCCCGGAAGAAACACGATTCACCCCGAATCGTTGTTCTGAGGCAGTTAACTTGCTTCCGGGGTCCTATGTGACCGGGGCTTAAGCACTCTCCAGTCCCAATTGGGAGGTAAAATAATTAGCAACACTAACTTCACAACAAAAATATTGCGGGAAAAATGTCAAACAATAACCTTCAGGCCTTAAATTCTTTAGAGTAACAGGCCCAAAATAAAATCAGAACACAAAACGTTTGCAAATTCTGCTATATTTGCTGACCTGCAATCTGTTCCTCCCTTGCAATGATAGTAGCTGTTCTCGCTGCTTCTCTGTATTGCTTGAGAGCCATGTATAATCTGAAGAGATACTTGGCATCCTTGGGTACACCATCACTCTCTCCCATTAGGTAGTCAATGAGTTGATGGGCAAGTTGGTCGTCTCTACACCTTCCAACCTGTACAAATATCAAAACAAACACAAAGGTTAATGTTTTGTCATCATTGTCATCACTAATTATCATCATGGTCAATTGTCATAACCATGGTCACAGTTATTCTGGCAGTGTTTCTGTATTGCTTGAGAGCCATGTATGATCTAAAGAGGTACTTGGCATCTTTTGGTACACCATCACTCTCTCCCATTAGGTAGTCAATGAGTTGATGGGCAAGTTGGTCATCTCGACATCTTCCAACCTAATAGAGATTAGGGCAAAGGAAATCCGTTATTCATCACCTTTATAACTACAAATCAAGTTTAATTCTATCCCTCAATAAAATCATTAACCGTTATCATCATCATCATCATCATCATCATCACCATCACCACTATCATCATCATCATCACCATCATCATCTGCATCATCACCAAAACCTTCATCATTATCGTCATCATCATCATCATCATCATCAAAACCTTCATTGCCATGCTCATCATCGTCATCATCGTCGTTGTCATTGTCGTCGTCGTCATCATCATCAGCATCAACATTATCACAATCATCATCGCCGTCATTGTCATCGTCATAGTCATCAACAACATCCTCTCTTTGAATTTCATCCTCATCATCATCCATATCTTCATCATGTGTAACACACCACTATTTGTATATTCATCATTACCACCAACATCCCCATTGTCTTAACTATCAACTTCATTCCCCAATCCCTCACAAATATTTATTTTGACAGTGCCATTCAAGTCTATGCCACACATAGTATAAAACAGACCTGGATAATTATAAATAAAATATAGAAAATACACTTGCCGTTTCAATAGCCAACTCAATGGCCTGGCTATCACCGGTGCTAGGACAGCGTAAGAAGTGTTTTAGTGCCCTCTGGTACTGTTCACAAAGAAGGAAGAACTTTCCTGCCAATAGGTGATTCTTCTCTCCTTCAAAATAGAGGGCGATACTCTGGTAGTCCTCATGGCTCGCATCTTGACCTAAAAAATACAAATGATGATAATGGTTATGATAATAATGACTAGCATGATCAATCGATGTCTTTGGAATATAGAGTTAGAGCAATAAATATCTTAGTACATCTGGGATTATATGTTGTTATTTTGGATTTTGAAATTGTATCATTAATCAAAATTCATTTCTGTTCATTCTTAAATTTCCTCTCAAAATATAACTTTATATTGCAAGACATCCAGTACATTAAACAGACAGCGTCACAGGGATAAGAGGGCATGGTAGAGCAGACAAAGATGCCATGTTCCACAAGGTTGAATTAAATTCCAAATAATCTTTGCCAAATCATCTATCCACATGGTTCGGCTTCCATTTTGTAATACATGAAATTATGTATTTGATGCATATTGAACTTCACTTACCAATGATGTCTGCATAGACTTCCATCTGGTTATGAGTCTGGGCCAGCTGGAAGGCATCGTTATTACACTGTGACATTACAAGGAACTGAATTGCAGAAGAATCTTGTTGTTCAAGTTCTGTATTAGGACTCTCTAAATGCAATTGTATAGATGATATAGATTGAAATTCACTTACCAATGATATCTGCATAGACTTCCATCTGGTTATGAGTCTGGGCCAGCTGGAAGGCATCATTATTACACTGTGACATTACAAGGAACTGAATTGCAGAAGAATCTTGTTGTTCAAGTTCTGTAAAAGGACTCTCTAAATGCAATTTTATAGATGATATAGATTGAACTTCACTTACCAATAATGTCTGCAAAGACTTCCATCTGGTTATGAGTCTGGGCCAGTTGGAAGACATCGTTATTACACTGTGACATTACAAGGAATTGGATTGCAGAAGAATCTAGTTATAGAACTTCGGTAAAACAACTCTCGAAATGCTTTATGGATAATATTGATTGAACTTCACTTACCAATAATGTCTGCATATACTTCCATCTGGTTATGAGTCTGGGCCAGTTGGAAGGCATCATTATTACACTGTGACATTACAAGGAACTGGATTGCAGAGGAGTAGTCGTTCAACTTCTGGAAAAATCTGGAAAAGTAAATATGATAACATTTTACAATACGAAGAGCATTCTTCTCTCAGGACTTCATGTTTTTGGATGGTAACATTCAAGATATGTCTCTCTTTCTCCTTTCTTCTGGTGAGAATACTAATACTTTGATTGTATGAGCTGTGAAACCCATTCCTTCTCTCCTCTGTTGAGGTACAAATTGAATTACTTACTTTTTTTCAGATTTTTTTCTTTACACTTCTATCATAATCCTCACACATCTACTTACCATAACATGTGAAAAAAGGGAGAAAGAAACAAGAAACATGTCTTACTTGGCAACCATCTTGGCACCCTCCACCGATCCGGATTCTTTGACAACGCGGACAGCTTCTTCTGGATTCTTCAAGTAGTCCAGCTGGATTCTGTGACAAGAGTTTAGAAGATAAAAGTCATTAATATTCAAGCAAGTAAAGTGAAAACTAATCCCTTTTTGATATCCCATTCACACTAATCTGGTTTTAACCGGTAATTTAGCTAGAGTTCCTATAGCACACAGACTATTTTTGGTCAGTTTTTAATGTCCTGAGCTATTGTTTGAGGGAACATCTTTAAAAAGAAAACATCATCATCATCATCATCATCACCATCATCATTAGCATAATTACTGCCACCAAAATCAAACCCATCATCATCATCATCATCATCATCATCATTATCATCATCATCATCATCATCATCATCATCATTATCATCAACACCATCACCACTATCAATATCAATATTATCATCATCTACACTATCTTCACCATTATCATCGTCGTTGTCGTCATCGTCATCATCATCATCATCATCATCATCATCATCATCATTTTCATCACCATCATCACCATTATCACTTTCATCATCATCATCATCATCATCATCACCATCATCATTACAACCTTTATCACTGCCGCTCAGCTGCCACATCCAGAGGGCGGCCATCATCATCATCATCACCAACCACCACTATCATAATCATCCTCATCAATGCTCCTACCTGATGACATTATCCCAGTCCTTTGCATTCTGGTAGGCTAGCGCTGCATCCTTATACTTGCCATCGGCCTCTTTGGCCTTGGCGTACTGGGTGTGGATTCTGGGAGATGTTATTTGTGGCAGCAAGAATCTTCATCCTCATCACCATCATCAACACCAGCGTGGTCGTCATCGTCAGTGTTGTCATCATCATCATCATGATTATCATTATCGTTCTCATCATCATCATCATCATCATCATCATCAACATCATCATCACCAATGTTCCTACCTGATGACATTATCCCAGTCCTTTGCATTCTGGTAGGCTAACGCTGCATCCTTATACTTTCCATCAGCCTCCTTGGCCTTGGCGTACTGGGTGTGGATCTTGGGAGATGTGATTTGTGGCAGCAGCTCTCCAACCTTGGCCCTAATGGAAAAAAAGAAGGAACGCCTGATGAGTGAAATGTCTTGTATGGTATACAATCATAAAACCTTCAACAGTATCAATACCAACTTCATCATGATTAATAGTTTCATTATCACCAACATCACTGTCAATTTCGTTTTACCATCACTTTCACCAACCACAGTAGCATCATCCACAACTTCTTCATCATCATCATTATTATCATCATCATGAGCAAGACCATAGTCATTCCTGTCAAGACTCATGTCCTTCTTCTTCTTCTCCACATTAATGTTGCTATTGTTGATCATGTTGTCATTCTTAATATTATCCTCATCATCATCATCATCATCACCATAAGCATCACCATTATCATTCTCATCACAATCCTCACCATAACCATTACCACCCCTATCAACCCTATCATCTCACAATTTCTAAATCATTTTGTCCCAACTCACCAATTCTTGCATCTTATATAGACGGATGCTGCCTTGTCCGGATACCCTCCTCTTTCATACAGCTGAGCTGACTCTGAGTACTGCTTCATACTCTCCAGTATTGATGCGCAGTCACGCTTCACTGCACGGTTGTTCATCTTCATTGCCATGGAAACACCACGCCGGATGTCACCGATACGGATCGACATACGGGCTACACCCGCAGCGCAGGTCTCATCATGATCACGCTCCTGAATGACGGAAAGATTTGATTTCATATGGATCATTTGATCATGCAATAATAAAAGTAAATGTTGATAAAGTCAAGATATAACCCTAGTATAGCTTTGACCCACATTGGAGGTACAATCATGAAAACAAGCTTTCTTTGACAGCTTTTACTAGCATGTTAACACGATTGTCTACAGCTGATAAAAGTAATTTCAAAAGGTGGAAATTAAATAAATGAACATAATAATACCATTACCAACATAACACCTCTCGTTAAATTCTAAATGATAAAAAACATGACAAACAGATGTAATTTGCAGATGAGGATTTAAGATTGTGCAAAACGAACATTCAATAGAAAATCGGAATTAAGGGTGAAACCCATGAATTTTTTCCATGTAGGCAGAATCAAACTGAAATATTCTATATAATTGAAAATGAAAAGCAATATCATCTGATATTTACCTGCTCCTCCCTTGTGATTCCCTTCTCATAATGAGTCAGAGCATTGGGATAGTCACCCCTGTACATGGAAGATGAAGACAATATAAAAACAAATCACTCTATTAAAAAACATCATCACTATCATCATAATCATAATTTATTTAAGTCAGTATTTTCCATCTCACAAAGGGTTACTGACTCTTATATTATTATAACATTCCTATTAAACTTACACTTTATTTTCCTTCACAATAGACCAGTTCACTAATTGATTCAAATTTATGCACGTTTCTTGTGAACAAATGTTGTTGCGCGGTATTCTTTCAATTTGTTAGTAACAATGTAACTAAAATACTTGGAATCCACTAGTTGTTGCTATGTCTGACAAGCATCAGACACATTTTCAGGTAGAACATGTCCCTAAAGTGACATAATTCTACATATACAGGTCACAAGCACAACACCAATTAAAGACGCCAATCTCTCTGAATTATTAAAATGACCTAGCTTTGAGTAATATCTTTTTTCTTTATTATAAAGAAACCACATGAAAATGATTAAATTTGCATTGCAATATTTGAAAAGTTTATTAGTTTGACGAATACATTTGCCATGGGAGATATTCATATAGAAACTATTTGCTGTATTTCTTACGTGAACTCAAGCTGCTGAGCGTATTCCTTGGAGATGTATGGGATCTGTTCTGGGGCCAGGGTCTTGGCTAGTTTGAGGGCCTGGTCCCAATGCAGCAGGTCTCTCCTCATCTCCAGGGCCGTGATGGGCCTACTGGAGGCTAGGAATAGGTCCTGGGCCAGATTGAAGTCCTCTTGGTACATGGCTAGGTGACCAGAAAGCAGGTTACGGTCATCAATACCCTGGGCAAAAGAAAGAAAGGGAGAAAGAATTTCACTCAATACATCAAACAATATTTTTGAGCAGTCTAGACATTACAATGAAAAGGAATTTATCTGGGCTGTGTTTCATAAAGCTGTGCGTAGATCTACGCAGGACTCTAATAACGACTTGCAACCCTTTCTTCAGTGCAATTAAGCGCAAGAGGTTATCATTGAAAGTGAGAAAGTGTCTTCAGTCGTTTGTGGATTTATACGTAAATCTACACATAGCTTTATGAAACACAACCCTGTTATTATCGTAGAATGATAAGAATGAATATTCTGGTCAATCTAAAAATAGACAATTTGAGATTAAGCAGTGCATTTAAAAGAATAGAAGTACAAGTTGACATTGTCAAATTGTTATGCCATAATGAGAATGAAAAAAGGTTGACATACCACAAGAAGACCAAAAATCTAATACCTTCATTACCATCATTGGTGAAAAGAGACATAGAAATTGTCAATATAATCAATACAATAGCTCAACATGTGATCTTACCGTGATCTTCTGTAAGGACAACACCATTCCTGCCTCCCCTATATGTCTGTACACTCTCAGAGCTGAAAGTAATCAAGAAAATTGAAAATAAATATAAAATTTTTGGTAGAGAACTGTATAAATTGTCACAAATGGAAGAAACAACAGAAAGGTATAGAGAATCAGAGAGGGGGAAGGGGAGCATGATAAATAAAGAGAAAGTGNGTCCTGGGCCAGATTGAAGTCCTCTTGGTACATGGCTAGGTGACCAGAGAGCAGGTTACGGTCATCAATACCCTGGGCAATAGAAAGAAAGGGAGAAAGAATTTCACTCAAGACATTAAATAATGCTTATGAACCGTCTAGGCATTACATAGAAACGAACAAAATCTGGGTTGTGTTTCATAAAGCTGTGAGTAGATTTACGCAAGATCTACGAACGACTGTAACCCTTTCTTTGGTGCAATTAAGCGCAAGAGGCTATCATTGGAAGTGAGAAAGGGTCACCAGTCATTCGTAGTGTTCTTGTAAAATGATAAGAATTAATATTCTATTAAAGCTAGAAATAGTAAATTTGCAATGAAGCAGTTAATTCAAAAGAAGAGACAGGTTGACACATCTAATGCCATCCCATGAATGAAAACAGGAAGGATATACCCCCCCCCAAAAAAAAACCTAACGCCTTCAGCAACATCTGTGGTATGTAGAGGCATAATATAGTCAATATAATCGATGCAAGGGCTCAAAGTGAAATCTTACCATGATCTTCTGTAAAGACAACACCATTCCTGCCTCTCCTATATGTCTGTACACTCTCAGAGCTGAAAGTAATCAAGAAAATTGAAAATAAATATAAAATTTTTGGTAGAGAACTGTATAAATTGTCACAAATGGAAGAAACAACAGAAAGGTATAGAGAATCAGAGAGGGGGAAGGGGAGCATGATAAATAAAGAGAAAGTGGGAAGAAGTGAGAAAGATACAAAGAAAAGCAAATCACATGTAGATTACAGGAAGAGTAAAGATAAACCAATAGAAAAAAACAAGAGGTCATTGTGAGAAACAGAAAGAAAGATGAAAATTATTGCAAATTCTCAAGAAAGAAATAGACTCTTACCAAATGCCATATCAGCATGTATGATGGCATCCTTAGCCAGATCCAACCATGCTTCTTTGCTGTTGAGAAGCTGACATAGCATCCATGCTTCTTTGTATTGGTGAAGCAAGATGCTCTTCTGAAGTGCTGAACGAACCTGGAGTCAAAACCATAAAGGGTTGAAGAATAATGATAGTGGCTGGTGTATTCTAAACAACCCAATACTTTATATTTTTTAAGCAAATAATATTATTCTGCCTTATTCCAACAATAAGACATACCTCATGAACAGTGGATAAATTAATCATCCTATGTTATTCCACTCCCACACTTGCAGATATTTTTTTTAACTTGTATAGACATCATAAACTAGACATCAGATTTTAGACATCAGATAGACATCACAAAGGCCCAAACTTAATGCTCTAGTACACAATGTTTCATTTTACTCCGGAATTATTGATTTTTTTACAAATTGGTTTTTACTATTTCAAAATAGTTCTACAGGATAAAAAAGAAAGAAAAAATAAAAAATACTACAGGTCGAGTATGACATGTAAAAGGTAAATTGCTGAAACTCACTTCTGGGTGTGGGAGATCCTGGGGTCGTTCCAAGAAGTTATAGGTACTGAGATGAAGACTTGTTGTCTTGCCACTCTGCGTCTGACATAGCAGCTCCCCATTATGCAACATCAAGGGTTGCTGAGCAAATGGCAGCTTGGTTGTACCGACCAGAATCACTGCTGGTCCTAAATGATAATAAGCAAACAATTAACAAAGAATCATAATTATTCTCAATAATTTTGTAATTTTGGCTTAATCTTCCATTTTTATAATTTCCCACTACCCAATAAAAACAGTATTTCAGATAAAAAAAAAAAACTGAGCAAGGCCAATTGCCTCTCTAACACCCCCCCCCTTAAACAAGAGAAAAAATACACAGAAGTTCCCTGTACTTCCACTAATCCTTATGATCAAATTCCAAAAAGGAGATAACTCCAGTGTTCATTTCAAAATAGATTTCATCATGTTATCTACATTATTCCAGGCCTAGGATTCTCAGGTGCAGGCTTCATGTTAATTTCATGGAAGTATTTCCTGTAATATACTTCTTTGTTATTGTAGATTCCTTGAAAGTATTTCCTGTGTAATATACTAATGTGTCATTGTAGATTTCATGAAAGTATTTCCTGTGTAACATACATCCTGTCAATCAAAAGAACTCCGTAATCTACCAGACCTTTTCTTTGTTGCTAGCTTCATCTTTTTCAAGAATTTATTGGCTAAGAGCATTTCACAAGATATTACTTCATGACATCCTATTTTTCAATTATTAAAAATAAAATATCTCTTCTACAATATGAATTATTTCTTGATCTCCTATTACTTGAACAGAAATGTAGTCTGCAAAAAAATATTTTTAAGACACAAAGTCAGATCATAATTTTATAAACTCTCGCAAACACACTGCAATAAAATATCATAACCAAATCATTGGTCTTGTTTAGTCATAACTGCATGGTAGAAATCAGACAAGTAAATACATATGACAGAAACAGCATTCATCATTACCATCACCATCATCATCATCTTTGTCATCATTATCATCATCATCATCTAATTAATCACCATCATGTCACCATCCCCATCATCCTCATCATCATCATCGCCATCACCATCATCACCACTACTATCATCATCACCACTACTATCATCATAAATATCATCATCAAGATTATCATGATCACCATCTTCATTATAATCACCATCACCATCATCATCTGACCACAACCACCACCACCACCACCACCATTATCTTCACCATCACATTCTTATCATAATCATCACCTTTATCATTGTCATCATCATCATTATCTATCATAAAAAATCCCCCATTACCATTGTCATTATCTTTATCATCATCATAATTTTATAATCATCATCATCATCATCATCATCACCATCATCATCATCATCATCAACATGATATGAGAATAAATAGTTCTTAATCATACCATTGACAGTCTCCCTGGAGTAGAGATACGAATAGACCTTCTCATCATCATAGGCAATGAAAACTCCTTTGTAGTTATACCCATTCTCCCATAACACATTCTTGATGGTGGGTGAGAAGTTGGGAATTTCTAGAGTTTGGTCATTCACCTGTTAAAAAATGACAATAGTTTGGAATTTTTTCATGAATAATACGTTTCTTCCCTCATCCAACATAATGTGTGATGGAGACATATCATGATCTTTAGTTTCAATTAAATCAATAAATTCTATCATAAGCTAAATGATCACAAATGAGAATATATTTAGGTGCAATAAATAACATAAATTATATCAAGTTGAATATTTTGCTTACAATCATAATTCAAAGAATTGTAAAGTAATAATAAAAACCAGATAATTATCATACAAATCTTGTACATGAGCATTAACGAAGGTCTGTTTTGCTATAGGGAGTGCTTTGCTAAGTTCTACATTTCACATATAATCATTCAACATCAAATAAAATAAATCAATTGGATTATTGTTAATATCCTGAAGTGTTATAAATACAGCAGTATAATTTCACTTCACATTTGCTCGTAAATGGGTGTATCTTTTATAAAAATCACAGCTCTTTTTGCACTTTCATATACTGTATTTCACTTGAGTTATCAAATCTCATAACTCATCACTTGAAAAACCGTATAAAAACAGAGATATATTTACTCACAGGATTGTAAACAAATCCATCACTCTTGTCATCAACGAAGACCAATCTGGTCCCACTAGGGTCTGAGAAAAGTTTTCTGATGCCTACAACATGACGGAATTCATTGACAAACTGCCAGTCTTCAATGAAGAAATACATCAGTTCACCATTCTGTGAAAAAAGATGAAAGCAAAAATGTATATATATCCAAAATTATATAAATATGTAGGAATTCAAAGGTCAAGATGTCAATAGAGAATCAAAGTGACACTTTTCTTGATTGCTATATCTGATACTTTATTAAGATTTATTAATTTACTCAGTACTTTGGTACCCTTAAATTCACATAAATGGTATCATACTATTACTTCCCAATAGCAAAAGATAATGGCCAAATGAAATAATTGAGAATCAAAGTTCTTCAAGTGTTTTTCTTGATAACAAAATCGTAACACTGGGCTTGCTACACACACTTCATGCATGCACCAAGATTTTTTGACATCCTTCCTGGGGTTCTATTGAATTTTGGTGTCCCCTCCAAAGTGGCCAGAAAAGCTTTTAAAAAAAAGAGGTCCTCAGCACCAATCTTGCACCCTCCTTATTAGTAATGGCAATTTGTCCCCTCCCCCCTTGAAGCCCCCAATGCTCTAACCCAACAGGGTGCATGCATGTACTTTGATTACTTTGACAATCTATAATAGAGGGAGAGAAATTTGGTTTTACGGCGTGTATCATTCAAATTTGAATATTTACGCCAGAAGGAGAAGAAAAAAGAGAGAAGGAGGCGACCGGCCGGGATCTAACCCGTGACCAACACAGGTCATTTATGACTGTCCCAAACAGCTTGATTACAGGCGCACGCCACGACGTCTCAGTCATACATAAAATTGAATTTACTTACATGGGTGCCATAGATAAGAAAGTCTGCAGTGAGTGTGTGGCATGTGATCTTGCCATTGCTTTCCTTGTCAGGGAATAATCTAGTCTCTCTCTCCTCATTATCACCTACTCCTTCAGTCTCAATCTGAAAGAAAAGATACAACATAGATGTCATCAAAGACTATATAATACTTGTATTTGAAATATGATGTCAGATGTTTTTCTTTTCATCTGAATGGTCTTCCAAATCTACAATCTATAACGAGGTGCCCATTTCCAATATCTATTGCATTTTGTAGATGAACCCAAAGCTAATCACTCTGTATCATAATGATCTTTGAAGTGCTTCACTTAAAAAATTTGAAACAAATTCTCTTGCCAAAAGATCATAATCCCCATCAAGATATAGCAATAGAATAATTCATCAATATGAAGATGAACAGTTATGATGGATCTGTAATAGTTGTCTGTTGTATAAGCCACACTGTTAATGCCTAAAACGGTAACTGCTGTAAAATACTTGCTTTGACTGACTGTTACATTATATTGCAAAGGAGAGTTTTTTGGCATCTGTGACTAATATTTGTCTTTGATATATTTTTATTCATAAAAAAAGAGGAAATAAATTCTGCAAGCAATACTCAAACTTCTCTTTTTTTTTTTTAAATGTCCACACAGGCATGCACTAAACTAACAAAACTTGCATACAAATGCTTTGCAGCTATTCTAATAGCACATTCATTCAAACTAAGACAGGACTCAAAAATGTAAATACATGTAGTCCATGATCAATATAACACCTAATTAATAAAATAATATTTCAGAAAATGGAGTTTTAAAAGCAGAGAATATTGGGCCTGATGCAAAAAAAAGTGCATATTCTAATGATTGCATCTTTTCTAACAGACTCTCTGAGTGAAAATTTTGANTGTTTATTGACCATTCTACTTCGCGCAAAGGAGGCTGGGCCGTCTTTGTTGTGACAGGGCCTCTTCCCAGAACGGAATGTGCATGTGCGACACATTTTCTAGTTGCGCCTTCATGCATGCATGACACACACACACACGCAATACACTCGTCCATGGCACAGAACTATCATATACACACACACTCACAACGGACTACTCTTGATAAATTTCTGTATGAAATACGGAAGATTTTTTTTTTTTAAACGGGAAAAGTCGATAATACGGAAATAAGGCAGAAAGAAGGACAAAAAACGGAATTCCGTATAAAGACGGAAAAGTGGCATCCCTGTATAGTAGATGATCCAAATTGTCTAAATGGAAAGATCAATTAAGCCAGGAGAACGCCAACCTGAGTGGTGTTTCACCAAGATAAGAAAGACTTTAAGAAGGACTTTGAGAACTGTTATCCGTTCTTGTGCTCAATGATTGATAATATTACGTATACTTAGCGCAATAACTGACACCAGTTGTTCTTAAAGTAGTTTTTATGTCTTTCTTATGTTGGTAAAAACACTGCCCAGGTACCACTGGATTCAGAGAAAAGTCTTCTCATGCCCCGACATGACCAAATTCAATCACAAACAGCTAGTCCTCAATGAATAAAACACAACATCAGCTTCCCATTCTATAAGAGAGCAGGTGATTGACTAATCAAATACAATCCTCTGAATTGTTTAATGCAATAATGCATTTGAATTGCAATAGAATAAACAGATGCAGTTTGAAAGAATAAACATAGCAATTCAATTCGTGCTCACAATAAAATAAACATAATAATGAGAGGCAGCAAAAGTTTGAAAAAACGTGATCTTCCCCTCCTTACTTAAGAACCTTTTACGATTTCCCCCAAATGGTGTAAAACTAACACTTGTCAATGGTAAAACAGTAACCGCCAAACTTTTTTAGTGTTCTACTTTATTTCAAATTATTCACAGAGAGTGTGGTACACAAGCTTTTACTAGGCAACCAGTAATAGACAATGAATTAACTTACATGGGTGCCATAGATGAGAAAGTCTGCAGTGAGAGTGTGACATGTGATCTTGCCATTGCTTTCCTTGTCAGGGAATAATCTAGTTTCTCTCTCCTCGTTATCACCTACTCCTTCAGTCTCAATCTGATAGAAAAATAGAAAAAATGTCATCAGGGATTGTGTAATACTTGTATTTGAAATATGATGTCAGATGTTTTTCTTTTCATCTGAATGGTCTTCCAAATCTACAATCTATAACGAGGTGCCCATTTCCAATATCTATTGCATTTTGTAGATGAACCCAAAGCTAATCACTCTGTATCATAATGATCTTTGAAGTGCTTCACTTAAAAAATTTGAAACAAATTCTCTTGCCAAAAGATCATAATCCCCATCAAGATATAGCAATAGAATAATTCATCAATATGAAGATGAACAGTTATGATGGATCTGTAATAGTTGTCTGTTGTACAAGCCACACTGTTAATAACAAATGCCTAAACCGGTAACTGCTGTAAAATACTTGCTTTGACTGACTGTTACATTATATTGCAAAGGAGAGTTTTTTGGCATCTGTGACTAATAATTGTCTTTTATATATTATATATTTTTATTCATAAAAAAAGAGGAAATAAATTCTGCAAGCAATACTCAAACTTCTCTTTTTTTTTTTTAAATGTCCACACAGGCATGCACTAAACTAACAAAACTTGCATACAAATGCTTTGCAGCTATTCTAATAGCACATTCATTCAAACTAAGACAGGACTCAAAAATGTAAATACATGTAGTCCATGATCAATATAACACCTAATTAATAAAATAATATTTCAGAAAATGGAGTTTTAAAAGCAGAGAATATTGGGCCTGATGCAAAAAAAAGTGCATATTCTAATGATTGCATCTTTTCTAACAGACTCTCTGAGTGAAAATTTTGGCGACTTCATGGTCATAACATTCGTGAAAATAAAGTCACAGTGAAATTTACAGCTTATACAATAGTTTCCAACCATATATATATTACAGAAAGTTGGCAAATAATGTTCAAATGTCTGATGTTGTCAATCAGCAGGGTTAGCAACGCCATCTTGAATACTATCAATGCTTTCTCGTCTTACCTGCTCGATAGGATTCACAACAGTGACCTCGAGCAGAGAAGTCAGATAAGCCAGCCTAGTGCCATGAGAGTCCCCAAGGATTGGCAGCTTGGTCAGGTAGACATGCATGAAGCCTCGCTGGGTACCAATGGCCAGCAACTGACCGTCCTCGGTCCACTCGATACCTGTCAGACCCTTGGTCTCCTCCTCGAGGTTGATGATAGCNTATTGACAATAAAACCCATTCAAGACAGATGTCATTTAATGCTGAATTTGATTTAATTTCTATTTTGAAATTGGAAGCTAAACAAAAAAATTATCAAATTTGTAAAGATCAGGTTTTAGTGGACATGAATTTGAGAAACAAAGAATGAAACATAAAAGGCATTTGGTGAACTGTAGATGATCATTTATACTTTTCTAGTTGCTAATTGAAGCTCTTTAATGCCTGTTTTGTTTCTGAAAATTCAGAATCCTAAATTGAGTAATGGCAAAACCAAAGATAGTGAGATGAGTTTTGTCCATTCCTACTAAATAATGCGTTGGACTGATTTATTCATCTTTATTATTTTCAAATCCATAAACTGCAAATATTGACTCCCTGTCATGAATGGGAAAACAAATAATTTTTTAATGTTTACCTGAATCTGGGGAAGAAAACAATGAATGGGAAACACAAATCAAAATGTTAAAGTCATCAACTACAAATTATTTTTTTTTTAAACACATTCACATGTTTGGATGTTTCTTTGATAACCAAATGTGATATGTAACAGATTTATAACAACATCTATGCACCTATCACTTGATATTTTGCAATTAATGAAAATGACAGATCAAAATCTTTCGTTCGTGCATAAGTAATTTGTTAAATAGACTGACCAGTAGTCAATCAGAATTGCTCGTTCCAGTAGCAAAAAATGACAACCCAAGCCATGGGCCCCAGTCTAAAATTCATTTTCCCTCAACTGCAAGAGACATAAACGCATGTCTACCATACACAATTTGTCATAGACTTACATTAAATATCTATCGTAAGTTTAATTGCAGGCCCCCGATTTCACAATGCCATCAAACATTTCTCGGAAAAAAAAATTATGGTTTTGGACAATTAACTAATATTTTGATTATTTTGGAGTACCATTTATTGCTCCCAGATATCTAATTGATGTTCAACTGTTCTTAACAAAGTACATGTAAAAGCAAGCAACATGCACAGGATTTATATATTTTAGTAAATCCAAATGTCAATATATAACGAATTGCATTAATACTTGGGACCATGCTCTATATGTTAAGGTAGCACAAAAAGTCATTCTCTGGGCGGATTCACTCAGTTAAATGTTTAAAAATACCAGCTTTCGACGATTTCTCTTTCCTTTCTTTCTCCTATATTTTGGAATCTGTAAGCCATACAAGACAACTTGTTTACAGACTTGAAGAAAAGAATATTATGTACCAGTAGTCATATTTGAAACTGGACCTTGTTCGCAAGACCACCGCAGCGTAGTTAGCATCAAAGCACATGTCAATGATTTATCATCATACCCATCCTCTTAATCAGGCTACCAGATTCTTAGCTCATAAATCTTTTGAAAATTCTTCCCCCAGATACTAATTCAGCAAATTATTTTAATTTTTACATTTGATTAGCAGTTTTAGACATTGAGGAAACACTTAACTGTACATTTCTATGTGAAAAAGTTGCTACACAAAACATCTTTTGTATAGCAATAATGTTAAAATGCATAGCAAATTGCAATGCGATACCAGGAAAATTATTCCCTGCAATTAACTAGAAAAAGAACTTTAAAAATTTGATGTATTTTAATGAGATGGAAATGGAGTTTATTCTCAAAGGAAACAGCAGCGTTTTCAGCATTGAAGCGCATGTTGCTGGTTTATTATCACATAATGATTACCCATCATCTTAACCAGACAAGTGAAATTCTGTGCTCATAACTTTAAAGAAATTACTCCATCCTGAAACAAATTAACTAAAAAAACATAATAATTTATGGGTTTACCAGATGTAGTTGAACCTTGTTCTCAAAGGCCATTGCAGCATAGTCTGCATTGAGGCACATACTGGTAATGTTATAATTGTTCACCATCTTAACAAGGCCACTAGATTCTAAGCTCACAACTTGTTAGAAATTTCTTCCACTAATACGGATTTACGACAATATACAATATATTCATTATTATTTACCAGATGTAGTTGGACCTTGTTCTCAAAGGCAACGGCAGCGTAGTCCGCATTGAGGCACATGCTGTTGATTGTTCCTAGGTACTCTCGATCCTTCAACTTTTCAGGCCCTGTGATAAAATGAGATGGGAAGAGATTAAAATCAGGTCTCTCAGAGCATTAACAATGCAACATGAACATATAGATAGCAATCATCATCAGATGGTTCAAAGCTTATCATGTACTGCCAATATAATAAATAATGTGATACTTTTCTTGAAACTACTTGTATAAGAGGTAAATTACAAGAATATATTTATTTCATAAAAATATATTCATACAGCAAAAGTACCCAAATTATCATAAATACTTTTACAGGACAATAGAACAATGGTGTTGATTGAATATTCAGTTATAATGTAATGTTTGTCTTTGAGGGGCTTGCAATTATGATTAATAATTTATGACCAAATAAAACAGACAATGTCATTACAACATGAAAGCATACAGGTCAATTTTAATACAGATATTATATTTCAGTATGTGAACTGGACAATGCAGAACTTCAGGTGTTTCACAAACATCAATCACTGATTTTATAAGACTAATTGTCATTATAATTATCATCTTTGGGCAGAAATTCATCAGAGGCGATGACAGACTAGGTCATGGGTGCCCAACTGATTCTCCTGTGCCCCTCTCATTGGACTTGATCTATTTATTTATCTACTTATTTATTGATTCATTTATCTATTCATTAGTTTTATTTCGGTAGGGTAGCTCAATCAGTAGTAACGAAGGCTCGTAATGCATTTTATTTGCCCAATGAATGAATGCGCCCCTTTGGAAATTCGCCAAGCGCTTAGAATTATAAATTTCTAGGCATTTCATTATGAATGATATTTGGTATATTCCAAATATAGTCTGAGTGACATAGATTGACAAAGAATACGTCCATTCTTACTTGGTGTGGAAACTTTTCACTAACATACCTTCATTTTAATCACAACTTAACTATAGATGTAGATAATAAAATAAATTTGGAACTTAAAAGATAGCATTTGTTTCAAAATGAGACCATTTAAAACTACATGTATCTGTATATGCTGGGATTAATATTCATGGCATGAATAGCAATGTTACATAATATTTTTATTAATTTTTATATGTTGAGTAATATTGAGTGGAAGGTACATTGTGTATATCCTTTCTCCACAATATGATGAAGGGCAAATGACGAATAATGAATATGAGTATTGCATGAATATGAACACAAAATTGTGCTATATGAATCTGACATACATGTACGGTATACGTGTAGAATTGAGTGGTAATGGCATTTTACAATTCAAATTTGAAACAGGTGAAATGTATCAAGAACACTATAAACAACCACTTTGATAATGTTCAACAAGAAAAACCAACCACATTCCTACCCAAACACTCAAAAAGTATGTAACTGTCAATTTGTGACCACCAAGTTTAAACCCAAGGAGAAAAAAAAGGAAGTGAATATTTTCATTTTTTTCTCCTCTGTAGTGAAGAGTATTCATGTTCTGTGCATCTTCCTCCCTGGAAATGACAAGTTATGTCCACCAAACATGTGTTGAGAGAAGCAAGTGAAAGTTTAAAGTCATCAAAACCACCAACACCTGAACAAAATACAACCAGCCGGTTGGAAATACACACGAAATGTATTTACCTGTTTCAGTCAACCAACACACAAAATCAGAAATAAAGGAGCCTTAAATTCTCTCCTTAAAAAAATGTCCCCATAAACCAAAACAAGAAGTACCATCATTCTTTTCCCCAAACAACAGCAACCCTGAAGTACATTTACACACCCTACACCTCTTTCCCTTCCAAAAGTTATCCTCCTTATTGACAGAAATTGAAAAAATATGTTCTGATGTTTTGTCCTTGATTTTTCCACCTTGACCTATTATTTTGCCAATAATTTTGTTAAAAACAAAAATGATGTCCAACCTGCTTTGGGGAGTTGGGGTAGAGGTAATCAGGTATATTTTACTCTGAAGTAAATATGCTTAACTGGTAGTTGTTTAATATCCCCTGTCTTTTTCTTTATTCATGCTCATTTAACCCTATAAAATAAATAATCTGGTCCAACCCCAAAAAACACCAACTTTATATTGCTGATAAGACGCTGACTTGTAATATGGCAGGTATCGTTCTGTTAGCAATGGATTGAATATCATCATGTGAATCATTGTTTACCTTTCCAAATGGTATGTAGTGTTGCTAAATTGCATTATGGAATTGCATGCATTTGGAGTTATACATGGATATAGGTACTGGGGACTATACATGACTTGGGGGAGGAGGGGAAGGGTGATAGGTGTAATGATGAAAGTGAAAAAAAGAAGAATTTTCAGCAGCCATAACTTACACCATCCTGCTTGCATTGTCTGTACGCTGTAATAATCTGGAACACATTATTGGTTTTAATTATTTCAAAGTTTAAAAAAATAAATCACTCTACTTCTAATCACTCTGCTTCTCCGATTTGTATAAGCTGAATGTTTTCCAGGAGTTATAATACTTTCACTAATGTTTTGGGATTAAATTATTCTTATGAAAGTAAAGATGTAAATTTGTTACAATATTGCGATGATGCAAGTATTAATCAGAAATTACAAGTAAAATATTTCTGATGTTTAGATTAAAAACAACCACATCATTTTCTTTGTGCTGTATCTATATCAATTCTTTCATTAGAATGATTTTTTTAAAGTAAATAAAGCATACATGTACACGCTTCAATCCATGAATACTAAACTGTTTCTAGGTCATAACTGCCTACTGATTAGTTCGACAGTCCAGCCACTGATCTTCGCTTCACAAAATGTATTGCATAAACTCAGGATAAGGACATCAATCAATTTTTTTAAAAATAGTTTAGCAGCATGCTTAATAACCCAATTTGATAATACTCCTAATAACAATATTAGAATTTATAAAGCGCTCTTACAGACAAGTGTATAACATCGCTAGTTTGACAGTCCAGCCACTGANATTCAACTTCGAATAGCAAGTAGTGACAAAAAATCAATAAAACACTGGATAAAATTCAAATAAAATTTTATTCTCAATCGCAGGGCCATGAAATAGAAGTCAAGTTTAGAAACTTACCTTTGTCACTGAGGACGTAAAACCAAGCTCTGTTATTCATACCCGCGGCTAGATGGTATGGTCCAAGAGCCAGAAATGTTGGTTCAACCTCGATAGCAATGGGTACAGCAGGTTCCTGTGATTAAAAACACATTTAAAATGATGAGTTTTTACCGTGACATACTACTTTGAGTTATGAATTATCTACTCATTTTGGTATTGCCAATAAACCAAGTTATATTTTTGTTACTGAGCAATGAAATAAAAATATGTGAATTAAATGAAAAACAACAGTTTTATGAGGACTTCCGTGAAATACATGTTTTATTATTGTCATCCCAAGAGATCAACAATCCAATTGTTAGAAGGATTGTAAAAAAAAAAAAAAAGAGTAAACAATTCATGGTTCTGCAATGTTTAAGAGTGTATTGAGGGATAGGGGAAGGAAAACTTGGGCGCTTAAAAAAAATATGGAAACTGTAACAATACTGTGAGTTTTATCTTGTCAATAAAATATTGACTAATATTCTACTAACAAATGTTAATCAGACATAAAAGTGAAATTCTAAGGTTAGTATGACAAAAAAAAGATGACAAGAGATATTACATAAACATGAAGAAAAATAAAAATTAGAACCTCACATGAATCAGGAAAATTTTACAATAAACAGGCAGGAAAATGAAATAGATTAAACACATATCTAAGAGAAAAGAGTTTCAAGCAATGAATTAGTTCTTCACATTTTTTCACCTAAATGTACAATGTTCATTAAATTTCAATCAGGCATTGCTGCAATTAAGTTGAAATGATTCAGTAGATGCCCACCAAAATTACAGCATATATCTTTGTTGCACATAATGTTAGTTGACAAGAATGATTTACAAATTGCTTGCAAGACTCTTTCAACATCCTACATGATCTGTTTAAAAAGAG
The DNA here is from genome assembly GCA_036244855.1 of Temnopleurus reevesii. NCBI lineage: Eukaryota > Metazoa > Echinodermata > Echinoidea > Temnopleuroida > Temnopleuridae > Temnopleurus > Temnopleurus reevesii. The sequence goes on from BQKZ01003163.1 coordinate 70,458, forward strand.
GACACAAAAGATTTTCATAAAGAAACTAACTGAGGCACCAATGTGCAGAATCTGTAGAATGAGCCTAAAGGCAAAATGAAAAGCGAAGATGAATGTTAAAGTAAGATTTCAACACAATCAGGACAAAATTATTTTAAAAAAAGATGCTACAGGGTACAGAGTGCAATAATCTACATGTACAAACAAACAATTTTGAAAAATAAAAGCAGGTAGATTCTTCCTCTTTTTAATGATCTTTACCAAGACAATCATGAAATTGAAGGAAAATGTAAGTAAAGAATCAATATGAAGGAAGTACAACAAGATCATCCATTCTTTTTTGTTTGTCTTACTAATAAAACTGGCTTAAAAGCACATTCTAAATCTAAGATTTTAAGAAGAATGCTACTCTGCATTTCAATGAATTAAAACAAAAATATTGACAAAGAAAAGGGCATGGAAAAAATGAAATTAGACATGTAACAAAAAGATTACAATTCATGTTCTTACTGAAAGATCTGACGACGAAAACATGTATAATTCAGTGATTCAATCAAGAGAAACGACTGATGAAGTTCGCAAAGGAAAAGAAGATTTCAATGAAAATGGAAAGCTGTTAGTTTACTTGCCTTCATGCGGCCCACTCGTCTCTGGTGTGTTAAATAAGATGATCCACAAACAAAACAATGTTAGTGAGTGAAAACGTGAGATGGTTGTAATGGTTGTGAATGTGAGGGACGATTATGGACAAGAACCAAAGGTTAAAGACTTGGTCTTCACCAGACAAATCTTGCTTTGATTAAAAGCAGAAAGTTCAGACTTACAGATAAAACTAAGTTTGAAGTAAATCCAACAAGAAATGAGAAAGTTATGAATTGAACGGTGGTTTTCATATATTGCTGTACATCATTCATAACATGTGGCTTTTGGTCACGTATAATGATGTGACACTTCCTGTCAGTAAACTTAATCTTATTGTTTTTAGAGTTCATTTTGCTTCAAAAATGCCTATTTTTTTTTCAATCTTCAAAAGGTTGAATCAATAAATGTATCTGTACCAATGTATATATCAACTGAAAAAAAAATGTTCTTTTTGCGTTAAGCATTGAAAAGGGGAGATTTAAAAAAAAAAAAATAAACTGCTTGCAGAGAGGTGCATGAACTACATCATAGCATGTGACACAATGTTGCCAATTTGCACGAAAAAAATTGCTGACTTAACTGTCTACTGTCCAATTTGCTTCAAACTTTTTTTTGATCTGTTTGTTTGATTTTTCTGCTTTTTATCTATACAATATTTTTCTTGACCATACCCAGAATTTTTTTTTTTTTTTCTTTGATTTTCATTGAGTAGATCAAACGTGCAGTCAGAAACCTTTGGTTCATGTCCCTACAATTGCTTGTGAACGTGAGATGGTTATCATGGTTGTGTGTTACAGGTGCAGTAAAACAGCATAAACACAAGAACTTTTCTTCCACTCTCAAAAAATAAGATGCACACGCATAAACAAATGCACATATTATCTGCTTTTCGATTTAGCTCACACTTTATCATACATTTGCATTATTAATTAAATATTTGGAGCATCCCTGAATATATATGCTTTGTGGTGAATCATAGTAAATGTGAATTATGAAATCAAGTTTCAGTATTTGGAGACCATGTCATGGCCAGGAGAAAAAAAAGTGTACTGATCTAAATGGATTAAACTCAATTCAATGCTTTGATATTGGCTCAAACATTTGGTTCAGCTCTTACATGTATAATTGGACTAATTAAGAATACCAACCTTCTACCAAAAATTTTAGTACCTATTTCCGAGGTGAATAAGTTGGAAAAAAATATAATAATCTTTCTCATAAGAATGCTTTGGATTAGCTGTATTAGCTATTCAAATTTTAATTTCAAACCTAATGAACATTACAGAAAGTTGGCAAACATGTTCAAAATTCTGTCGTTATCAATCTGCATGGTTATTGCGAGCTTAAATACCTTGAGAAGCCAATATTTTAGCATACAATTGAGCAAATTCACTTCGTTTCAGACCTCTTCACACACATTAGCAAGTTGCTGTTTCAATGTTTTTGAGAGATTATTTTACACGAGACTATGGGCATTGTAATGAGTGAATATTTTGGCGGCTTCATGGTCATGAAATTCATGAAAATAAAGTCACAGTGAAATTTACAGCTTATACAATAGTTTCCAACCATATATATATTACAGAAAGTTGGCAAATAATGTTCAAATGTCTGATGTTGTCAATCAGCAGGGTTAGCAACGCCATCTTGAATACTATCAATGCTTTCTCGTCTTACCTGCTCGATAGGATTCACAACAGTGACCTCGAGCAGAGAAGTCAGATAAGCCAGCCTAGTGCCATGAGAGTCCCCAAGGATTGGCAGCTTGGTCAGGTAGACATGCATGAAGCCTCGCTGGGTACCAATGGCCAGCAACTGACCGTCCTCGGTCCACTCGATACCGGTCAGTCCCTTGGTCTCCTCTTCTAGGTTGATGATAGCATACACTTCCTTCAGGTCGGAGAGATCGTGGATTTTGATGCTAAATTTCAAAAGATATTTAGAAGGTTTGATATCAAAATAGCTGCAAAGATTTGCAGAAATGACACATTTCATATATTCACTGTTCTTTACCTGCTTGTGAACTCATATTGAACATTTGTTCTATTAGTTTGTCCTGCAGACGAGATGTTATATGATTTAAGAAATGTACAAATCATGTAATCTATTATATAAGATAAATGTCTTGTTTTATTTAGGTGTAAGAAAAATTTATTTTGCTAAACAAAAAAATCATTCTAAACTTGTCATTTTCTGGGCCAAACACCAGTATTGTATAAAATCAAACTCAGCAAAAGTGAAACTATCTTTTAACCAACCATCCTACACATACTTTATTTACCTCTTGGATATTTGGTCCTAAGATTGTCAAATTAAGCAGAATAATTTGTACATTTTAAATACAAGTCTGTAGAGGTGCACACATACAAAGAAATTGAGCAAAGTTTAAATCAATCCAGAAAGAACTGGTTAAGAACTGATGAAATGCTTGAGTGAAGATATATGTCCTTAATTCGCCATGACCATGCACTACGCACCCTCTTCTCCTCCCATTAGAATTCAAAACATCTAAAAAGCATTCACTACAAACACCGAAAAGGCTAATTAAGGTACATAAATTCTTAAAGTGTTGATTTAGAATGGTTAAACAACTTCTCCAATCTCACCTGTTATCCCCACATGATGCAGCTTTGTTGAGTGAGAGCGAGATAGCGATGCCAGAGAGAGAATCCTTGTGATCCCGAGCCTGGAATAATTCTTGACCAATCTCCTTCATGTGAGTTGAGATGACGATGAAATAACCGTTGGAGAAGCCCAGCATGATGTAACCATCTCCATACCTGTGGATAGACAGTATATAAATGTTTAGTCAAGAAAGATTACACATTCTAAAAAAGGGCATGGAGTTTTAATAACTTCATTACTTTTTTCTCCACTGTATTCCCATTCATTTCACACTAATTCTCCCCCTCATTTTAATCATTTCATTCATTCCTTCTCTTCTGAATATTTCCTCTTCTGAATATTTCATCTTTCAAACCCTCCCTCTTAGCATTCTTTCTGTATATCTACCATTTTCGCTAATTTTGCAACCATAAGTTTTGTAACATTTCTACTCAGTATGATTCCCTTTAAAACTTTAAAACTTCAATGAATTCGCTAAAATTTATGTACACAAAAATATTGGTTTTTACAGTAATTACTCCTTCCATATTCCCTACCCTTCTTCCCTCCATCTCCTCCTTCCCTCGTGCTCCGTCACATTCCCCTTCTCCATTTCCTCTTCCAACGTTGCCCCTCTCTTATTTTCCTCTTCTACACTGTTGTACCCTTCTCATTTTCTACCCCTTCTTTTCCTTCATCCGGGTATTAGCCCCTACATACCATGTATAAGCTACTACAGATCCATATCTCTGCTGAAAGGCCAGCTCAATGGGATTATCTCTATCATCTAGATTATACAGAAATAAGGTCTTCTTTCCAACGATCACACTTATCTGAAAATACAAGAAAATGAAACACAAAAATAAGTAAGAATAAACAATTGTGAACATGTATCATGTGCTCATCAGAGTCCAGCAAAGAGCAACAAGGAAACACCAAACAATACACTTTTCCATGAAACATCTAGTAGCTAATTAAATAACAAGTGAAACGCCGCCTGGCAGTCTCGCCTGNATATTTGCACAACATCAAAGATACTTAATATGAATATTACTTACTGTTGATTCTCCTGATGACGTCCTTTCATCAACTTTCATCTCTGAGAATTGAATATCAGATGGGTCTAACCTCACTCCAGTCTGTGGGGAAGAATGGCAGAAAAGGAAAAGTATAGTCACATTGTAAAACTTCAAAGCTTACAAAGATTTTCCATAATACATGCATAAAGCATTATAGGAAAGTAGCTATACTTCTCGTTTATATCTTTTTTTTCTTTCAAGTATCATGATCATGAAAATTATTCAGCAATGTTTGCATTTACACTCTCTAATGTCATAAAAGTCATAATCTTAGACTAAAATATTTAAAATACGTAATAAGCAGATTTTGTGTAGAGACATTGTATGAATTGACAATAGTAGGAATTTTGAATTCTTAAGCTCATAAAAAATTGGCGAAACTTGGATAAAGATATACAGAACAATCGCACTACAACACAATTTTGGCCTCAATTCACAAAATAATAATTCACAAAATAATAAATGGCAACCTTATTCACTTCGAAACAATTCCCCCCTCCCCACAAATGCATATAAAATCTAATATTCTTTGAAATTCAGTAACATATATATGCATAGTAGTGAATAAATGATAAGCAGAGTGAAGTCTCACCGTTGCTATGGTATCTCCATCAGGATTACTAACAGTGATTGTCCTGTCTTCACTGCCCAATGCTAGCAGGTTCTGTGCGCTCCATGCACCACAGATTATCCTCTTGGTATGCTTACCAAGAATAGGCACTTTCCTGAGGGAAAAACAATGAAAATTCCTTTTCTATAAATCATGTGTAAAGAGACAGATAATTATTCTACATATCCTGGATTATTGTGCATTATGAGAGAAATAAGGATCACTGTGATTGTCCTGTCTTCACTGCCCAATGCTAGCAGGTTCTGTGCACTCCATGCACCACAGATAATCCTCTTGGTATGCTTACCAAGAATAGGCACTTTCCTGAGGAAAAAACAATGAAAATTCCTTTTCTATAAATCATGTGTAAAGAGACAGATAAGTATTGTACATATCCTGGAAAATTGTGCATTATGAGAGAAATAAGGATCACTGTGAGTGTTCTGTCTTCACTGCAAGCAGGTTCTGTGCGCTCCACGCCCCACAGATGATCCTCTTGGTATGCTTACCAAGAATAGGCACTTTCCTGAGGAATAAATCCATCAAAATAAATACTTCATAAATCATGGAGAAAAGAAAGAAAACTATTCTAAATCTCTTGAATACCCGTGAATTATGCATTCGAATAAAAAGGAAAACAAATTATTTAATACCCATCAAACAATTCTCCAGGACATGAATAGCTAAAAGTCGCTTACTTCAAGTTTACTTTCATCACAGTTTGTGAATGACTACTTACTGTGGTAATAAACTTCAATAACTGAACCTGGATAACCGTTTCACTTCTTATAACTTTGTGCCAACCATATAACGGAAATATTCATCTGCAAACTCTACATGATTTTGTGCAAAAATGAAATCGCTACTATCAAAGTTCAAATTGAAATTCCTTTGATGGACAGTAACTTCTGTGTAAGGATTTTTTCAAATGAATATCTTGTAATTTTTTACATTGATTATCTTCTTGTATCATTATGCAACAATTTCCTAGTTGGTGGCACTTGCAAAAGCCATGTCATTAGTCATTGTTAGATCCCTCTCGATTGTTGTATTATACTAAAACAAAATGGATGCACTCTGGCTGTCCTACCAAATTTTACAGAAAACAAGTCTGCTCCCCTAAGTTCTCTAGTCAGCTGATAAGAAAAGAAGTTCAACTATAGCCTTAACTTATCATTTACACTGTAAATAGCCCCGTGAATACATTAAAATAGTAATAAAAGGATTGGCATCTAACACATACCTTGATGTCTGGTGGTTGTAGATGAGTAGATTACCCTTCATGGTACCAATGGCTAGCTGAGGACCAGTCTTCGACCACAACAGGTAAGTTAGAACGTCCTTGAAGCCACTGTCCACTTGGGACTTCCTGTGGCTATTGGCATCCCAAAGAAACACCACACTGCTCTTGTCACAGATCAGTGCTAAGGTGTCCCCGTCCTTGTCCCATCCAATACCGGTACAGGCCCTGTAAAGTAGTAGAATAACAATTTGCTGTTATCAATGGCTGTTAAATTTGCTTAAATTTGGATATTAGTCAACATCTGTCCTGAGAACACGGCAGGTAGGTTGGGATGTCCGTGAAGCCACTGTCAACCTGAAACTTTCTGTGGCTTCTAGCAACCCAGAGGAAAATGTGCTGCTCTTTTCACAGATCAGCACCAAAGTACTTATCAATATCAAACTTCTCCAAGCCAATACCCATACATACCCTTGTAAGAGGGAGAATAACAGTATATAGTTATTAATAACTTTTCTTAAATTGAGATATTAGTTGAGTTTTGTATGGTTTTAGATCAGAACTAAGGTTAAAATGTCCTTGAACCCACTTTCCACTAGGGACTTTCTGTAGCTGATAGCATCCTAGAGAAACAACATACTGCTCTTGTCAGAGAAAAGCGCTGTGTCCCCATTCGATGCATGTACAGGCCCTGGTATGGGGTAGAGTAGATAAATTTTATAACATTCTTGGATGCCACTAACTTATCTGTCACTGTAACTTAATTTATCATTGTTCATTCTAATTTCTAGTCAATTTTGCAGTTGCAGTTTGCAGTTCCTGGATTTACACACAGGACAAAAGACCTATTACATGATTTGGTTTATATTTTTCCTCTGAGCATACTAGAGTTCTGCCCCCTTGTACAGTGCAAGAACAAATCTCCAGACAATGGGATCAAAAAGAAATTTTATGACTTGCACTGTATATCAAATGACATGAACTTACATCCTGACAATGAACAAAATCTTTACTCACCCTGGTAGATTGATCTCATCTCTTCGTTCACCATGACGATCGTAGATGTGAACGTTGTGATCAGAGCCATAGGTGGCTAGGTAATTACCCAGAGTCGTTTGCCAACAGAACCTGACTGGTCCCGGACCATGGGTCTTATCTGACAGCTGAAATACTTTCTGAAAAACATGAAAATACAACAAAAGAAATATATTAAAAATCCAATTACCGGACAGCATGGGGATACCAGACGCATAATAAAATCGCGCACCTACAGAAATATGCAAGTATTTTGAAGTGCAGCAAATACGGCAAATAAGTGTTTAGAATGTTGATGAGATCTGAAAAAAAAATCAGTTTATTTTCATGATTGTAAATAGCTGGAATATGTTGTTCTATGTTTTATTATGGAAATTTTATTGATTGTAAAATTCTAAAGTGTCTGGTAAGTGGATTCACCAGTATACAACAATGCCATGTCTCCACTCTGCAAGGTTGAATGTTAATTTTGTAGTGAATTAGTGAATAATGACAAAGAAATTGGCAGAAATAAACAACTCACTATCCATCACTTGACAATTGCTCTGGCAGACAAAATAAAGTGTTGTTCTTCACCGTCAATACATGGATGATGGATGTATGTTTTGATTGCTTCGCGTACATGAATGTGCTCAAATTGTGACTTTTGCATTCATGTAACATTAATTGCTGAAGTCAGATTAGCTTTGAGCAATTGCCCAAGTCTCGATAAGTATATTATCGATACTTGTACTTTAAAATATTGATGTATGTTTTTAATAGTTATTCAGAGCAGGTCATCAAACAGGTTAGTGTAGTTGTTAATTGAATGTAAATTAGTGTAAAGATTACTCCCC
>BQKZ01003164.1:21620-39120 GCA_036244855.1 Temnopleurus reevesii
ACAACAACATACACCACCAACCTGGTTCAGTTGACAGTAATAAAACCCACAACAGTGCAATGCTGTTGGTTCGGGGGATACATGTGCTCGGCTGCGCAACTCGCCGAGCGCGCAATTTCTAGTTTCATTTTGAATTCTACATTTATGTCAAATATGTTTTGAGATTTCCCTTTGTTTTATCTTTCAATATTTCTAGATCAAGTCCAACAACCAACCAAACAGGAAACAAATCTATGAGACATTTGTTGATGTCTTACGGCCAGAGGTCACCAAGTTGGTGAATTTCATGTACTTTCAGGTAATTCATTTGAGGGTTTTTTCACAGAGCAAATTTGCTTTCTTGATGCCACTGCATTTGTCATAATCTTATTTAACTTTGATGTGATATGGTTGCCATGGTTTTGAAGGAGACTGAATTAGTATTTTAGTGTTTAAACGTTGATTCATAACAATAGTGTATTATTAAGATGCAGTTTACCTACTCTGTAATCTGAGCTAAGAATGAGTTACCAATACTTATGAATAATGTTTGTTTTATTTTATGCTTTCAGAGTGTCACTGGTAGGAAATCATTTACATCAAATTCACAGAGCCTGAATTAATTTAGCAATTTAGAAGTTACCCATACTTTCATCTTGCGATGTCGAAAATTAGCATCAACGATGGATGTTATATTTCCACAAATCTGCTCATAATGATAATTAGGTGTTAATTACTTAGAATTATAGTTAAACAAATTATGATTAATACAATGAATCACTCAACAAAGCTCAAAATGTGTAATTCGGGGGAGTGATCTTTTACATGACAAATGTCAGCATTTTCTTGAATGTATTGTTTTTTGCAGCAAAGAGCCATTGATGTGTTCTGTCGGGATGTGAAACGTCTGTGCCATGCCGAGAAGAAGAAGGACTTTGTTTCAGAGGCGTATCTCCTGACACTTGGACGTCTCATAAATATGTTTGCCGTGCTCGATGCGCTCAAGAATGTGAAAGCCAGCATAAAGAATGATTATGCAGCCTATAGAAGGTGAGTCCTTGAAATTCTATTTTCATAGGTTTGCAATAGGCGGGATTACTTATATATTCAGATTTATGCGCGTTTAACGTAGTTACGTGGTATTCCATAGACCGGTTGATAACATTAAGATTACAATAATTGGAATCCAGTTTGCATACATTACTTGTTGCTATGTCGGGTAAGCCTCAGGCAAGCTTTCTGGTTGTCAAGAACAACCTTTGTGTTAGAGGTATGCATAAAATTTGCACATGCTGCAGTATGTCTAATCTGTTTCCCATATTTAAAACCATCTTTTGGTGAACACATTTCATAGAGCCCAAAAATTGAAATAAAAAAAATTCCAGTGGGGCACCCCCCCCCCCAAAAAAAAAAATAAATGGTTAATAGGGGGTCTGGAAGATTTGGATCACAGCTGTTCCCTTGCTGGCAATGTATGAAAAGGTCTTCAGGATATTGTAGCAGATTTGATTATTATGTTTATTGCATGAATCTGACATTGCAACATTTGCTTTTCCTTCCTTACCCTTTCTAAGGCATTCCAAGTCCTGAGGGTGATAGGGAAACCCACGGATCCATAGAAAGTTGCAAGAAGTTGTCCTATCTCTGGCTGATAATGACAAGATCATCTGGGGCCTGTAACATAAAACAAGTTTGTAATCGATCGCAAACTTTAGTGCATGGTTTTCCATAGACTAGTGATTGATATCAATTGTATGATCGATTGGAACGCTTTATGTTACGGGGCGCTGGACATTGTATAAAATATGAATTTTATATTTTGTACATAAACCTGATATTGCAATTCTGGCTTTCTTTCTGTTCCACATCCAGAGCTGCCCAGTTCCTGAAGGTAATGGCAGATCCTCAAGCCTTGAGAGAATCTCAAGAAGTTGTCCTGTTTCTTGCCAACAATGACAAGATCACCAGATTGAAGTAGAATTCTCATATAGTGAGACATTTGCTTTTCTTTCTTAACCCTATACAGAGCTGCCCAGTTCCTGAAGGTAATGGCGGACCCTCAAGCATTAAGAGAGTCTAAAGAAGTTGTCATGTTACTGGCCAACAATGACAAAGATCATCAGGATGAAGTAGAAAACTTTGATATTCACCTTGTCACATGAGCTCGACATTGAGATATTTGCTTTTCTTTCATTCCTCTATTTAGAGCTGCTCAGTTCCTGAAGGTAATGGCGGATCCTCAAGCCTTGAGAGAATCTCAAGAAGTTGTCCTCTTTCTGGCCAACAACGACAAGATCACCAGATTGAAGTAGAATTCTCATATAGTGAGACATTTGCTTTTCTTTTTTAACCCTATACAGAGCTGCCCAGTTTCTGAAGGTAATGGCGGACCCTCAAGCCTTGAGAGAGTCTCAAGAAGTTGTCCTCTTTCTTGCCAACAACGACAAGATCACCAGAACGCTCAAGGAGAATCTGGAGAAGATCCAGGGGCACGAGGAGTTGCTGATGGACATTGTTAATCTGGCCGTGGATCTCTTTGAACAACGCCAGTATGTCATGCCGGCTGAGAAACACATTCTTCTCAAGGTAGGGCTTCGAGATGTTGGTTATTATGTTGTCTAAGACTTATCAGCATGGATAGTATAGTCATTTATATATGTGTGGAATACATCAAAGCCAATTTTTAGTGTTTGATGGATCTTTTTGGATATCTGACGTGATAATTACCAGTTTTACTTCATGTTATGAAGCTCTTTGGCCATAATCATCTAAGAACATTACACCCCCGACTACACATCAACCACTCTTATCAACTTGATGAACGTCTCTTATGCAGAGGGTTAATAGACGCAATTTTTTTTATTATCACTATCAAATGTGTAGTTAATCAATTTTTTTGTGAGCTCTATGATGTCTAGGAATACCCCTATTGGGATTTGCTACAATGAAAAAACATTGAAATCATTTTCATACATGAGTGATATCACTTGTTGTGTGATGTCTCTCATTCCAATACACATCCTGAAAAGTGATCCCATAAAATAATGATCAATTACAAAATTATCCCTTATCTCTCTTTGAGTAGTGTATTAATTGCCTTGTTATGATAAACTTGCAGAGTGAAGAGTATCTATAGCCTCTTTACTTTTCAGGTCCTATTAATGATAATAATGATAATAGATGCAATTTATATACTGCACGTATCCACACTGCTGAGTGCTCAAGGCGTTTTGCATTATTATTATCCTGGCTTCAGCCCGGTGTATACCAGTACACATGGTATTTAAAAGAATAAATATTCCTGCCAGGTATCCAATCACCTCATCTGGGTTGAGTACAGCACAATGTGGGTGAATTTTTTCTGAAGGAAATTAACGTCATTGGTGAGATTCGAAGCTTCGATCCTCTAGTTGAAAGATGAGAGTCAGAACCACTACACCACGGCGCCTCTGCCTTTAAAATTCTACAAAGTTCTGATTTTATTTGGTTACAAACTTGGTCACTCAATTTTTCCTTCCATTCTTTTTAAAAATTGTATTTTATTTCCTAATCATTTGGCCATTTTCTTGCAGGTGATTGGGTTTGGTCTGTATCTGATTGACAGCAAGGAGAATAATATCTACAAGATGGACCAAAAGAAGAGAATTAATCTAACCAAAGTGGATAGAATATTCAAGGTTAGTATCATTTCATTGTCTATAATTTTGTTGGAAATTTTTTTATCAAGTGGTTTCCGAAATAAAACATAACACAAATACAAAACAATCTATGTTGAAAAGTAATTTGAAGACTCAGTGTTTTTGTTACAAAATATAACATGACTACCAGCATGTAAAAACAATTGTAAATTTAGATTGCAGAAGTCAGCTTTAAAAGTAGATATGCCTGTTATTTAATACGTATTCCTATTTCAATTATAGTATTAGATTATTTGACAAGTTATATTCTGACAAAAGTTTCTTTCCTCATTTAAAACTTTTTGATTTATGCTGAAATATTTATACTAAAAGAAATAAAATGTGCATTGGAACAGAATTTCTTACATTCTCTCATTATTTTTATTTTTGTTAATTTCTATCAAAATCTTTAGTTGTTGGCACCACTCCTGGAAAACAACTAAAATGATTCATCAACAACAAAAATTTGTTTTTTTAACGCACTATAAAGGGGATGTTGTTCCAAAGTTTCAACTGATCGCAAGTTGCAGGTGATCGGACACACCAATCAAAACCATTGTTTCATGCGCATCCAATCAAAACCATTGTTTCATGCGCATCTTTTTAGAAGTGCGCACTATGCATGAATGAATTTGCATGTTTCAATTTGCAACTGATTTACAGTTGATATGTGATGAATAGCCATTTTTTAGCCATATCCCCTAAGGTTTTTCCGTTGATGAAATGATTGAATGTATTTTTTGCATCCTCTGACGGTGTCAATCACATTTTTTTCCTATTATCATTCATCCTTTAGCAACTAGAGGTAGTCCCACTCTACGGTGAAATTCAGATTCCAGTTTTCTCCTACATCAAGAAGAGCGCAAACTACGAGTCGCACAAGTCGTTTTGGAATCCTGACATGTCATCAGCTGCACAGTACAACCTTCTCGAACACTTGCAGCCAATCAGAGATAGTCATATGAGATATATCAGCGAGCTTGCCAGACATAGCAACAAGGTAAGTTTATGATTGAGCTGTAATGGATCAGATGCGATTTATCAGTGTACTTGCCTGGTATGGCAACAGGTATGCTTATTTCTGAGCTGTGATGTTACATTTCACCAACTAAATGTACTATTTTGCTTTTACATTTCATACTAATATATTTTAGTAAAGGGTTGGTTCATTTTCATAGGATCAGTTGATCAAATCCTACCAAACAAATATTTACCTACTAGTAAAACAGATATATATAAATAAACATGGTGAATCAATCAGATATAGAATTGATAATGAATTTGAGTAAAAATGGGGCCATACATTTTGTTAAACAATGTCTTTTATGTAGTTATCATCTTGTTGGACAGAAGGTGTTGGGGATCAGTTTGCATAAAAAGATACCCCTTTTCCAGACATTGAAATGATATCCGTGTTTTTAAAAAAATCTTTCGTAGGAGGTTACTACAGCACAGAAAGACACAGGTCGGACTGAGGAAGAGAATCGTGTATTGTACGAGATAGCTCTACGAGGACTTAGGTTATTGTCAAGATGGACGTCCCTTGTCACAGAACTGGTAAGAATCTATCAAGAGAGGACGGTTTGTAGGATGCAAGCAAGCGTGAATAAGGACAATCCCAGCAAGTTGTTCATGCTTCTAGGAGAAGTTGATCATGACAATTACAATGACAATGATAATGAAGATGATGATGATGATGATGATGATGATGATGATGATGATGATGATGATAATGAAGATGATGATGATGATGATGATGATGATGATGATGATGATGATGTTGATGATAATGATGAAGATGATGAAGGTGGTGATGATGATGATGATGATGATGATGACGATGATGATGATAAAGGTGAAGATGATGATGATGAGGATGAGGATGATGATGATGATGATGATGATGATGATGATGATGAGGAGGAGGAGGAGGAGGAGGAGGATGGTGATGATGGTGGTGATTGTAGTGGTGGTGGTGGTAGTGGTGGTGATGATGATGATGATGATGATGATAATGATGATGGGGATGATGATGATGGGGATGATTATGATAACGATGATGATGATGACGATGACAATGACGATGATGATGATATGATGATGATGATGTTTAAGCAATGCTGTTGATAACTGTTAAATCGTAATATCTTTGCATTTGTTCATAGTTTTCCTGGAAACTGTTTCAACCCGCTGAGACTAGGGACATCAAAGCTCAAGAAGCCGAAGAGTACGAGAGGGTAAGTTCAACCCTATCCTCTTTAATACTTTGTTCCCATTGCCGATCATATGTTTTTTGTCTGTCCCTAACATGAAAGACTATGGGGATGTTGTTCAAAAGTTGCAATTGATCGGAAGTTGCAGTTGATCGGAACGTGCCAATCAAAATCATTGTTTCATGCGCATCTTGTTAAATTGCAGTTGATTTTGAAGATCACCCCCTAGTCTACAAAACAAGACATTATTTTGACAAGCAAACATTCTTTTCCAGTAGCACTAAACCAAATTACAGATTAGGTTTTTAGGGTGTAAAAGAATTTGAAATCACAAGTGTCTCTCCACAATTTTGCTAATTAAAGTTGTGTCTGCTTGTGCAGACTAGGTCAATAGAGATCTGGGGAATTTATTTTAACCCATAACCCTTTTGTGTACTACAGCTGCAGTCAAAAATACAAAGCTTGAGGAATTTGCCTTGTCATTTGGCTATCCTTTCTACATGTATATCAGACAGAGGGCATTAAACCAGTGCAAAACTTTTTCTGTAGTTCATACAAGTTTTTGATACATTTGGACCATCCAGACAAATTGCTTAACCCTATTCCAACTGGGGGGGGGGGGGTCAATTTGACCCCCCCTCGACAAATTTCGCGATCACGCCGCCGCACAAATTTTTTTCACAACGAGAGACTCGCCGACTTTTTTCTTTCAAGTCTTGCGCAACTTTTAAGACTGTTTTCGCGAAAATAGGGCATGTAGTTATGTCGCCGCGCCACTTTTTGTACATGCTTGTCAGACCGAAAATGGCTCAAAAACGTGATTTTGTGTGCAAAGTCAAATTGTGATTTCAGTCAGAATCCATAAAGATGTAGTTATTTTTGGTTTTATGGGCTGAAACTAATTTATTTCAGCACAAAAATGCTTAAAAAATGATCTGCAATAAATTTCATAGAAAAAACAATAGAAAACAAAAGGTCGAAAAAACAGAAATACATAAGAAATTCATAAAACAATAAAAAACATAAGAAATAAATTGTCATACCAAATTTTTTTTCAAGTTTTGTCATGAGGGATATTATAAAGAATATTCACACCAAAAATAAGCCTTCTAGGTGCTTTATTGAGGGAAATAGAACAGAAAGTGTGATTTCATGCATAAATTTGCATAATTAATTATTTAAAAATAGAAATTAGGAATTTTCGGAAAATCAAACCATACAGTCTTGTAGTTTACACTTTGCTCTCTCCGTGTGCAAAATTTCGCGGCGATTGCGCGATCCACGGCCGAGATCTGAAGGGGGGGGCAAATTCCCCCCCCCCCCCCCCAGTATAAACTTGGTCTAAAAAAAGCCCAGTTAAAATAGGGTTAAATTATCATAAATCTCTGTTTTGCATTTTTTATATTATTTAGCTCTTGGTCTATTGCAAGTGGACTGGTTGTTTTAATCAAGACCTCATTGCAGAATATGAGATTCCAATAACAAAACTAGTAATTTGTTAATAATATTTCTTGATACATCACATTCATTATGTGTCCTCAAAATTTGTAAATTTATCAGTTGTTTGATCGGTAGAATAAGCCAAGAGAAATTTCCTATGCGGAAACTGCTATAATCCATCATCATCTAATCTACAGATCATTGGATACTGGTTAAAAGTTTAATTTTTATCAATCATTGTATCTTTTGTGATATTTTTTAGGCCACACGGTACAACTACACAAGCCAAGAGAAGTTCGCTCTGATCGAGGTGATCGCTATGATCAAAGGACTGCAGGTGCTCATGAATCGAATGGAGAGTGTTTTCTCTGAAGCCATTCTCAGGACGGTCTATGCAGAGATGCAGGATTTTGTTCAATTGATGCTACGAGAACCTCTGAGGGTTGCCACCAAGAAGAAGAAGACTCTGGTTGTGAGGTAAGCTCCACCCCCCTTCATTAAAAAAAGTGATGGGTACACATGGCATTTAAAGAAATAAATTTTCCTGTCAGGTACCCATTTACCTCCACTTGGTTGAGTGCAGCAGGATGTTGATGAATTTTTTGGTGAAGGAAATTAACGTTACGGGTGGGATTGGAACCTACGACCCTCGGGTTGGAAGGCGAGAGTCAGAACACTACACCAAGGCTCCTTCACTTATTCCATTTATTCGCTCTGCATTGACTCATGTCCTCTTTTTTGTCCCAAGCATCCTGAAACGGGCTGCAGTCATCATAAGAAACATAGTATAAACATAGATTAAAGATAGTCATTGCAAAGGATTTTTAAAGTGATACTTCAAGAAGCACCATGACAAAGAGGAAATTTATTACGTCAGAGTTTTTCAGTGGCAGTTCTAGGAATGGACTTTGAATATAGAGCCTTAGCTAGGATTTTATGAATTGGTGCAAACTAGGATGAAGTAGACACATTCTGGGTCATTGGCAAGCTGACATGTAAACAAAAAATGTACTTCACTTCTAACAATTTACCTTTTGGGGCTAATGCGGACCTTTTTAGTGAATGGGAGGGGGAGGAAGAGTTGATGGCATTCCCTGGCTCGGGGCCTCTAAAGAACATTGCTCAACCACTCTTATGATATTCATTCCTGTGATGCCATTTTGAGGATGGTAATGTAGAATTGCAAAGTTGTATCCAGCGTCCAAACAGCTCCTGATCTTACTTAATATTCATCACTGGATTAACATAAGTTGCTGCCGATTATTCTTTAGTTTTGCAATGTACTGTGCTCAACTTAGATATTTGTGATTTCCTCATATGGTATTTACCAACTTTTCAAACTTATTCACAGATTTCCAAACTTACTTCTAAAGTGTAATTTGAAGAAAATATTGATTTTAGGTTAGCAGGTATACTAAATGATTATCTTCCTTTATATTCCAGCATCATCCGAGCTGTAAGAGAGACATGTGCGGATTGGCTGAGAGGAATGGAACCCAACGACCCCGCCCTGAAGGGAGAGAAGGATCCTAAGAACGGATTCTCGTTTGAAGTACCCAGGAGAACGGTTGGTCCATCAAGCACACAGGTAAGTGGTTGCTGGTTTTACCTTTACTTTAGTGACTGAAATAGATCTAAGAAATATTCTATTTTCATTCCCCACGTCCATTTTATACTTGTTATGTTATCAATTCTAGATGAGTGAACCAACTTTTGCCAAAATTGCTTCTATGGAGAATTGAAAATTGGCACCCTCTACATTTTGTATCATCATGTTTCATCTTCCCCCTCCAACCGTTTAATTGTGATTTTTTTTCTCTATGAAAAATTTAAATGTTGAGATCAAGTCAGTGATGTTTGCTTGCATAATACTTCCAATCTGAAAATATTGGTGTCCCCTAAAGAGAAAAAAACGAAATAAGAAAAAATCTCCAAAGCGTTAGTTTGTTTACAAAGTTGTTTGCACAAAACAAAATTTTAGCAGCTAGATTCATAAATTTTGGTTTCGAACATTTGAATTGTATGAATATTGATATTATGCATTAATTTACTCTTATGATTGGGATACAAAATAAGACAGATTGGTAAAAAAAAACATCATAATAAATGAAAGAAAAAGAATAGAAGGAATTAATTTGTTTGACATATTCAAGGAGTCACACATAATCATTAGTATTTTGATATCTATCCTATCTCAGCTGTACACTAACTGCAGACAAGGGCGGCACTGTAAAGAAGACCTTACAATTTCTTTCGTTAACCTGTTCTATGTTTCTCTCTTATCTCAGCTGTACATGATGCGTACAATGTTGGAGTCACTCACTGCGGACAAGGGCGGCACTGGAAGGAAGACCTTGCGCAAGGAACTAGAGAGTATCTGTACTGTTTTAACATTCCTTTATTTAACCTCTTATATGTTTCTCTCCTATCTCAGCTGTACATGATGCGTACAATGTTGGAGTCACTCACTGCAGACAAGGGCGGCACTGGAAGGAAGACCTTGCGCAAGGAACTAGAGAGTATCTGTACTGTTTTAACATTCCTTTATTTACCCTCTTATATGTTTCTCTCCTATTTCAGCTGTATATGATGCGTACAATGCTGGAGTCACTCACTGCGGACAAGGGCGGCACTGGAAGGAAGAACTTACACAAGAGAGAGAGTATCTGAACATAAACTTTTTTAATTTTTCTCTTCTATATCAGCTGTACATGATGCGTACAATGCTGGAGTCACTCACTGCGGACAAAGGCGGCACTGGAAGGAAGACCTTGCGCAAGGAACTAGAGAGTATCTTCACTGTAGAGCCTTTAGAGAAGTTCCACAAGAGGACTTTCTTTTTCACCAGCATGCTCAACTTCTCTGGTAAGTAGAGATTCCAACTGTTGCTGAATTGGCCAACTGTAACAATTTGTCCATAGTCGCTTTGATCGTATTAGACTTTTGTTTGTTAAGGTAAAGAATCAAAAACATTTTTAAAGAAGTTTAAATCAAGAATACTTATTTTTTTCAGCCTCTTTGGTTGTGTTTCCATACAGCTCTATAGGAAGGGCATCACTGACCAAGTGGACATCAAATGTTGTCAATAATGCCTCTCAGGATATCCCTTTATTAACCAAAATGCATGAAATGGCTGACCCTATCATTTTTCGATGAAGAATATTCTTTTTTCTTTATATATAAGTTATGTCATTAATATGAAATTACCTCACTTTCAAAGCACAAAAATACTTTGAGACTATCTCAGAGCAATGGAAAAAGATGTTTATTTTCTGAAACATTTACAATCCTCCACCTGCCAAATATCCGTTGTGTATGCTATATAGATTATATTTTACTATATTTCTGATGTGAATGTACTTATTTTAAATTTTCCTTTTGAGATTTGTAGAAACCCTGCAAGCATGTTGTGACCTCTCACAGCTGTGGTACCGAGAATTCTTCCTGGAGATGACCATGGGTGAACGTATACAGGTATGATGTTACCATAAGGATTTTACATTGATTATTTTGGTACAAAAATTTTTAAAGCGATTTATTGTTAAATAGATTCCTTAGATAAAGCAAAAAAGGATTTACGTGATTAGTCCGCAATACAAAATTTTCTGGTCTCAAACATTTTTAAAGTAGGCGTGGGCCTAAAAAAATCCCCCCACCGCATGATACGCCAGTTATTAACCCTACCCCTAGGGGGGGGGGGGGGGTTTTAAACCCCCCCCCCCCCCCAATTTTCCTGGGTGCATTATAGGATGATGAATAATGTCATTCTTTATACCTGGTGATTGTAGCTCAATATTACGATGTGTATCCTGACCAGCCGTATCATACAGCTCTCATTATCTTTTTGAGTGTAGTTCTCCCACTCATATAATAATGATAATGATAATTATGATAATAATAATAATAATAACATTTACTTTGTGTTTCAAAGTGTACAGGTGGTCTCTAGACTGTATGACTGACCATATTTCAATAAAATCTAGTTCCCCATTGAGATATTTATTCTGGCATTCCATTTGTTCCCTTAGTTCCCGATCGAGATGTCAATGCCATGGATCCTCACAGATCACATACTGGAGACAAAGGAACCATCAATGATGGAGTAAGTTATCTCAATATCAATTTTTTTTCCTCTTTTGATGCAGTATTTCAACAGCAACGAGAATAAAAGCAGCTACCTATATTAAACACATCTATACTCTCTGATTGCTCTGAACTTTTCAAGCTCAGGGTTAATAATATTGGACTTGATAAACTGTCTTATTGTTCTGATCCTGATTATATTGATTGCTTCCAGAGTTTTGGGAGCAGGTTATTTAGAGATCATCCTTATATTGTCAATATTCAAACATTTCAAAACAATCCAGTACATAGAATTTCGAAGCTCAGAGTGAAATGAGTTGATAATCTTGAATGTATGAATGATTTACGTAACATGCTTTAATGAATAAATACAAACCTTGTAGAAGGATTTTTTTTCCGTTTATCAAAAAAAAAAGTTTCTCAAGATTGTGTCCCTTTTTCATATCTTTGCAGATACATCCTCTATCCCTTGGATCTATACAGCGACAGTGCACAGTACGCTCTCACTACATTCAAGAAACAGTTTCTCTATGATGAAATAGAAGCAGAGGTAAATCTAACTGTAGAAGTCGATATTTTAGCGTACAGATATTTTGTAATTTTGCACCAGTTCAACAATGCCTTGGCGTGTTTTTATTTTCACATTTTTGACAGTGTTTGTACACATGTGTATCTTACAGAGTGGAAATTTTTGTGAGGCCAAGACTGTGGACTTTGTGAAAATTTAAACCGCCGAAAACATTTCAGCCTATAGAGTAATCATATAAATGCTTGAATCTAGCCATGGTAACAATTAGGCTCTGAAGCTCGTTTAACCTTAACTATTTTGTAATTCCACAGGAAATTTGTCCTGAGGAGTAATTAATTTTTAACTCTACATAATTTACATTGTACTTTCAACCATTGAATTATCTGTTATGCCCAGGAAAAGTTACTATTCTCTGATAGCAAGTTTTTGTTTGTTTTTTATCTTTGAGAATCCTTGATGAAAAAAATATATGTTGCATGTTTCATCAATTTGCTTGTTTCTGTGAGAAAAAGAAATTAATGAAAACTATTGTTGGATGCTAGAATTGTGTGCATGATTTTTGCTTCCTTCTATTTGCATCTGAATAAAAATTGTCATCCAGTGTTAATTCTCCCACAAGTAACTTACAATATCATCATCATACATGGTGCCTTTGGTCTGTCATTAAGTATTAATGAGTATAATCCTTACCATTTGTTTGTTGTTGTGCAGGTGAACCTTTGCTTTGACCAGCTTGTATACAAACTCAGTGAGCAGATCTTTGCCTACTACAAGGCACTGGCAGCCAGGTATGACACAACTTTCTCTATACATCTCTAACTTATGGGATGTGGTTGAATATTGTAGATGCAAGAATATTGCAATTGATCTCAAATAAACTGCAAATCATTTGCCCATTAAAATGCACAATTTCATTTGTATGCAGTCTGCGCTGCTGGCAAAAGAATAATTTTGAATAGTTAATGCTGATCAGCTACAACTTGCCATTGATCGCAACTTTCTAGCAACACCTCTTAAATCATCCAGCCCTATTGAATATCTTTTTTTCATTCTGGTCACATTGCGCTTGATAGTGTATACTAAAATCAATAAATGGTAGTTATTTGGAGAAAAAGAACATTTATATTGGATGTCAAACAGTTTCTTGGATACCACTTTTGATTTTAGAGACTAACATTCCCTAGAGAATGAGATTCAAACAAAGCTGAAAAGTATTTTATCATGTGCTACATGTAAGTTTATATCGCTCTGTCTGATATCTCCAGTTTAGAGAGCTTTGTGAAATTTGTTTGTACCTTCGAGATTTGGTCAGTTTGATTTTTTTTTAAAGTTGGGTGTTTTGAAGGAGGTCTATAGATTTTCAAGCAGAATGATTGAATGTGAATCAGTATGATGTGAAATGAAGCATGCCATTACAATAATGATATTGAACTGAATGTATCCTGAGTAACCATGCAATATAAATATTCACACTCTTGTTTACGTTTGTTGTTTCATTCTTGCAGTATTCTGTTGGACAAGCGTTTCAGGACAGAGTGCCAGAACTTTGGTATTCATATACTCTACCCACCTCCAAACAAATATGAGACCATACTCAGACAAAGACATTTACAGGTATGGACTATATCGGGGAATAATTTTACTTTTCTGATTTGATTAGCATTGTTAGAAATGGAGGAAGCATTTGTAACACTTTACTGTACTTTTCTATATGAAAAAAAAAATGCAAAACACATCATTTTTTGTATAGCAATCCTGCTAAAATGCAAAGCATGTTGCGATGCTATACCAGGAAAATTATTCCTTGCATATATTTTAAGAGGATTATCAAATGACATATTTAGGGGCATGAATTGTCTTGCCACATATTTATTTGCAGTATGGTACAAATGGGAACGATTTTAGTACTCTTTCAATTTAAACAATCTTGTTATCAAAGTGAAAGAATATCTGTTTGTCCTCTGATTTTCTAAAAGTTTTGTGATGCGTCTATTGATTAACAGGAACAATCTAAGTTAGAAAATAATGCAACCAAACTATGATGCTGTCCTGTTATGTTGATTAAAGTATTAGATTTGTCAAGTTTCCTTTCTGTAGTAGCTCGTTGGTTGTTCTATCAACCTGAACAGACTTATCAATATTGTATGAATGTATTAAGTTTTATTAAATATTGTTATACTTCCTTTCTCTCGCAGCTCCTTGGTCGATCCATTGACCTGAACAGACTCATTTCACAGAGAATCCGAACGTCTCTCCAACGCAGTCTTGATCTTGCCATTGCTCGCTTTGAGAGCAGCGATTTCACATCCATTGTGGTGAGTTGTTTTGTTCATTATTGTTACTTAGAACTGATTTCATAACAAGTGTCAAGCTTACTTTCATGATGAATGTTTCACGTGAGTCAAATCTTCAGTGCCAATCTCTTCATTAATCCGATTCTTGTATTAAAAAGAAATAAACCTATGGGTCTGTTGCTCAAAAGGAGGCGTCATGGTGTAGTGGTTATGACTCTCGACCTTCAATCAGAAAGACGCGGTTAGAATCCCACCCATGGCGTTAATTTCCTTCAGAAAGGAATTAATCCAAATTATACTGCACTTGACCCAGGTGTGATTGGGGGTAAGGTTGGAAGTGACTGTTTTGATCAATTTTGCTCAATGTGCGCCTCGAAGCGCCTTGCTGGAATACTCCCCAGAGAGTAGAAAATGTGCTTGTTTGATGTGAATCATTTGACCTACTCACTCTTGTCCAAGTTCTTGAGACTGTCTTAGTTTGATTTAGTGCGATGTGAGGCAAACCATAACCTTCTTTTAATCCTTTGACCTTTAACCCACAGGAGCTTGAACAGCTAGTAGAGGTCAATCGTCTGACCCACTCACTCCTCTCAAAGTTCTTGACTCTCTCTGAGTTTGACTCAATGCTACGTGAGGCAAACCATAACGTGATGGCGCCCTATGGTCGTATCACTCTTCATGTCTTCTGGGAACTCTACTATGATTTCATTCCCAACTTCTGCTACAATGGATCAACGGAAAGGTTAGTACAACTTTCTATTCTTTTGTGTTCATTACGTTAATTTACAATTAATCACCAAAAGGTTACTTACAGTAAACGGCAAACATTGCAGGAAAGACCATCTTGCATTTTCCAGTTTTCTATTATTTTAAACAGTTCAGTTTTACAAGAATTACAGTCAAATAGCAACCAAAAGAGATTTCCAACTGTAGTGTAACAAAAGTACAGAGAGGTATTTGCTGGTTTTATTGGGATGTATGTTTGTACACTTGCGTGGCTCATTTTGTTTTGATTATAGTCTGATTGTGATTTTATAATTTCTTCTTAACAGGTATGTCAGGACAAAGTTGTCCTTCATTGATCCACCGAGCAGAGACAAGCCTCCCACAGCAGCTCCATCATATCTCTTTGGATCCAAGGTAATTATGCATAATGTTCACATATCTTACCAGTTATTTGCAGCTATAATGGACAGGGAGGGGGTCTTTGAGTCCAACGTAATTATTCACAATGTTTGCTGATCTGACCAAACCTGTTCAGACGTAACCAATAATTTGACCCTAAAATGGCCAGGCAGGGATTAGACAGGAGGGGGAGAATCTTTTGTTCATTGACAGACCAAGCAGAGACAATCGTCCCACAGTGTGCAAGTACAGTTCAATGTATCTCATGAATTAACCATAAAAGGCTGGGGGTAAGGGTGCAATATGTGAGGACTAATCTGTCATCCATTGTTTGTATGAGAGATATGATTATCTTATCTCGAAGCAAGTACATTTTGTGACTACTCCAGGATATTTTCCCCTTATGACTGTTTCCTCGTTGACAATGTGTGTATGATGAAATTTTTCTTGTAGAAATGCTGATGAATTATTCTGAATATGGAAGTTTTTTTCAATCATGCACACAACACAAAATGATGATAGGGTAGTAAAGCTTTATACTTAATAAGTACAAAGCACCTGCCTTATTTAGCTATTAGGCCTGTAATTGTTTTGCAGTTTCATCAATGATCTCTGATCAATCGCGCAATAAACAGTTAATTCATCATACCACATATTTATCATTCATATTATCTATTTTGCTATTTCATTTGTTTATCACAGGCTCTGAACAGTGCATACAGTAGAGTGAACAGCTTGTACACGACCTTTGTGGGGATACCTCATATACGCTGCATGGTGAAACTATTGGAGTACCAGGGTATAGCTGTCATCATGGAAGAATTACTGAAGATTGTCAAGGGTTTGGTAAGTTTTATAAAAGATTGATGGACTTTTAAAAGCATGAATAGTCCATAGATTCTTGTAAGATAGAGAATAAAGAGAGACAAGTTTGTTTTAAGGTGAATGTTCAGTGCGTTAGTGGGTATACCTCATATACGCTGTTTGGTTAAGTTATTGGAGTACCAGGGTATAGCTGTCATCATGGAGGAATTACTCAAGATTGTCAAGGGTTTGGTAAGTCCCTTTAGAGATTGGTGTACCTTTGAAAGTCAGTGGATGCTTCTAAGATAGAGAATAAAGTGAGATGGGTTTGTTTTAAGGTGAATTTTCACTCTTAGTGGGCATATCCGGCATACGCTGTATGGTGAAGAGTACCAGGGTATAGCTGTCATCATGGAAGAATTACTCAAGATTGTCAAGGGTTTGGTAAGTCTGGATAGATGGATGGATGGATGGATGGATGGATGGATGGATGGATGGATGGATGGATGGATGGATGGATGGATGGATGGATGGATGGATGGATGNTACTATGACTTCATTCCCAACTTCTGCTACAATGGATCAACGGAAAGGTAGGATCATCCTCGATTTTGACATGCAATCATTTTATTGTTATTTCTTAATGATAATTTCATCCCTGCATTATAACTTTTAACAAAAGTGAAGTTTAAACTTCAATCTTTTTTCAAATTCAAGTTCAATCTTATTTTTCCACAAATCATAGTATAATATATGTAACAAAAACCAAGAAAACAATCTGTAAAATGATAGAAATGAAGTAATACAAAAATATTAGAATACAAGTGCATATAGTACAAATAACAAATAAACAATTATTCAGCATCATATTTTCTTCTTTTTAGCAAAGCTGTTCTTTTTATAAATCTCAGGAATAAGTGGAGAGAGTATGAAAAGAACAAAATAATATAAAGAGAAGAGGACTTGAAGAGATGTTCGTGTTTTAAATGATTATTTAAGTTATGCAAGTTTGACAAAGACAAGGTTGACTGTATTATCTAAGTGGAGTATTTATATCTTTTTGACAGGTACGTCAGGACAAAGTTATCATTCATCGATCCACCAAGTAGAGACAAGCCTCCAACCGCAGCCCCATCATACCTCTTTGGCTCCAAGGTAAATCCTTTGCTGATATAATTAAATTTTGATAAATGATACAAAAATAAATGAGAAATGCACCATTAGAATACTTTTCAAATCTTGTAACGGCAGAGGCATAAGTTTCTACCGAGCACAGTTATTAATCCTTTTAGCTATTTATATTTATTTCTCTAAACAATATTTTGTGTGTCTTGATCTTGGAAGTATTGATAGGTT
>BQKZ01003164.1:44120-55413 GCA_036244855.1 Temnopleurus reevesii
AGATTTGTTAAATTTTGTGACCATCCAATTGCTGTTTGTTTCAAGTACCATGAATTATGTTTTAAGTTGGCAAGCGTTCCGTAAGATGAATGAATGATGAGCGTGCAATATTATTTTGTGCTCCAAGCACAAAATAATATTGCACGCTCATCATTCATTCATCTTACGGAACGCTTGCCAAGTTGTGGAATTATAGTTGGTTTCCTGTTTCTTTTTGCACAGTACAAATTTATTCAACACTAAGTTTTCACCAGCTTAGGGCTGGATCTTCTGGTTTTTTCTTGCAATACTTATTCAAACTGTTAACATTTTTGTCTACACAGAGAGAGTTATGGTGAAGGTCTGAACTGGGCAGGCTGTACACTGATCACATTGCTGAATCAGCAGAGACGATTTGACGCTCTCGACTTCAGCTATCATATCCTGAAGATCAACAAAGTAGACAATGTGAATGAAGACATCAATGGCATTGTAAGTTCTTTTCTCTTCTTACTAAAAATGAATTAAACGTATTCACACACTGCACTGATAATATGCTATGGTTGTAAAGGAGTTGGGATGAATGAGTTTGGTTATGCCTACGTTACTATAAGGTGGTGCCAGAACCATTATTTTTAACATGTGATTATCAGCAATAATATATTCAATTGGTATGGTCTTGTGAATAAGTGTCGAAGTAAAAAATTCTTATAAAAATAAATATTAAAAAAAAAAAAACAAAGCCAACAATGAAACCCAAATAAAATGTTCTAGCCCTGAAGGACCGCAAACCCAAGAAAATTAGATATGCAGTGTAAAGTTTGTAAAAAAACAGATTAGGCAGTTTCAGAGAAGTCTGTGGAAAATAAGTTAAATGAACTTCTTTTTTTCTTTGACAGCCTGTTGGCCGGTTGGTGGACCGCATCAGGAAATATCAGATCCTCAACGGTCAGATCTTTGCCGTTCTGGGGAAGTACTTGAAGGCAGGAGAAGGTGAGAACCCACCGGTGGAACAGATCCGATGCTATAAGCCTCCGATACATCAGTCAGTCATGGATGGCATGTAACTTGGATGATATCATCAAAGAACCATCAACCTGGAGGCTACTAATGGACAACATAGCAGGGCCTATTTTTAAAGGTTTCATTGAATGCACGAAACAAATGCATTTAGAAAAGTGATGTATTACTTCTGCTACAAGCCTCCAATTTATTGGTCAATCATGGATGGCATGTAATTTGGACGACATCTTCAAAGACCTATCAATCTGAAGGCTATGAAGGGATACTATAGCAGGGCGTGTATGGACAGGTTCTATTGGATGAACAAAAGAAACACATTTAGAGCAGTCAAGTATTACTTATGCTACAAGCCTCGAATACACCATTTAGTCATGGATAGCATGTGACTTGGACGATTTCTTCTAAGACCTATCGACCTGAAAGCTTCTCAAGGAGTACACAACTGGGCCCATGTTTAAAGTTCTCATTGGATGCATGAAACAAATGCATTTAGAATAGTAACATGTTACTTTTGCTACAAGCCTCCAATCTATTGGTCAATCATGGATGGTATGTAACTTAGAAGATATCTTCAAAGACATATCAACCCGACAGCTACTCATTCTGAAGGTTACGTAGATGACAGATTGTTTTGTTGTTTTGGTCGCGGATGCATCAAAGTAGAAAATTTACAGCAGTGCAGTAATTGCTGGAGCCTCCAAACCATCAGTCAGTCATGGACAGCATGTAAGGTTGACATCCTCAAAGACCTATCAACCTGAAGGCAATAGAAGGCATCAAGGAGAACTATTGGAGAGGCCTATTTTAACAGGCCTCTTTAGATCCTCAAACGAAATTTATTGAAAACTGTGAAACAATAATGAATGTTGCAAGGCTCTTATTCATCAGGAAGTCATAATTAGGATGACCTCCTCAAATACCTTTCGCCCTGAAGGCAGAGATCATGATCAGAGTTCTAATAACTGATACGCTTATAGCTTCAGTCGTAGATGGTATGAAAGCGTGACAGCACAGTTCAATCATCCTGGAGGCTTACAGAGATCAGTTCAGATTAGGTGTTTTTAGGTTTATTTGAATGGATTAAGTTCTGGTAAAAAAAAATTATAGATTCTTCCAGTCCACAGGCATATTGTGAAGGCCAGTTAACCAAGTAATTGTAAGAAATGTGTTTTTGTATTATCCGCAACCTTGTACAGGAATCCAGGATTACTTTTATCATCATGGAGATGACACTTTTGTACCAATGTCAGTAAGATTTATTTCAAAGAAGAATGACACAATTTCCCTTTGATATCTACAATGTAGGTGTGATTATTACTTAGAAAGCAAAAAATGATGGGGAAGAAGAAAAAATGGTGCTCCACAATTCTTATAAAGAATGTACACGTAAAAATGTTTTGTAAGAAAGTAAGAAATTCTCTGGTACACCAGATGGAGATGAGAATCTTGAGACTTCTCTGGTTTGTCATTTAATTTCTAAAAGGCTCTATAACTACAAAAAATCACTAAATTTAACTCAGAATTTCAGAATGAATGTTTTTTAGGCATGAAGCATTGATGTTGTTACATTGAATCACGGGACATTTCAAGCTAAAGGTGATGTATAAGTGTATGCAGATAAATGCAATTCAGGTATTACACAGGGTATACATGTAGGCACCTTTATAGTAGACCCTGTATTTTGGGGTGCTGTCAAAATTGTGTCTTTGTATAATCATGAGTTTGTTTTGATTGACATATTATATATTAATGCCTTCCATTTATTCATTATTTGTCCTTTTTTAGCTTGTAAACATATGCTGCGTTTGGCAAATTACATTGAGATGCACATGTCATTATTAGGGTTATGTTTTTTATATTAATCTCCTTTGTTTAGAATCATCACGTGTAGTAATACTTGGTTGACTGCTTTGTATCTTCCATCACAATCATTGATGAGTTGTAATACATGGCAGAGTTCTGAATTTTGAATTTTCAGGAGTCTTTGCGTAAAGACCTGCTGGTGTTTGTAGTTCATTAGTTTTGTTGGCCTGAAAGTCGCAAGTTGCAAACAATTTTGTTGCATGGAACCGTTTATCTGATTTGATGATAGTGAAGAAACTCATTTTATATCATGAGAACTCCCCCACCCCCACAAAAAAGGATATAAAAGAGAGGAAACATGCAGCTCTAAAGATGAAATTAGTCCTCAGGACCACAAAATTCCCCTCATCTCACTTCATTTCATTTTTAGCAAGCTACCTTCATGAATGATATTGATAAATTTAGAGTGTCGCTCAATAGTTGTCATTGATTGCAAATTGTAAATCATATTTCCATTCGCTTTGAACAAGGTACGCATGCAAGATTATATTGATTGGCATGTTCTGATCCTCTGCAACTTGAGATTGATTGCAACTTTCGAACAACACCCCCTATATGCTTGTGAATTCATTTTGAATTAGCATGGAGGATATGCTGAGCTGCTGGCTTTAAAATGTTTGTGATAGTATGGCAGAAATGGGTTACAAGGTCCTTGAAAATACTTTAAAATTGTTTTATAAGCAATCTCCAATTTTCTGTTCAATAGTACTGTATTTAACTCCCCAGTTTCCAATTTATAAAGAAACCAAATATATATATAGATAAAATACAAATGTGTGCTGCCCAAATTACAAGAACAAAAGTGTCACTGTTCTGGTTGTGCATTCACATAGCAGGACACACTAGTTGTATTGTAGCTTAAAAAATAACAAATGAAATGATTTATTTATTACAGAAATTTTAAGGAAATAAGCTCTGGATTTTTCCTGCACTCTCTTTTTATACATGATTTGTATGTTGTTGCAATGTTATTTCTACCTTTGTATATACTAATTTGTTGTGTCTTTGTTATATATTGTGTTACAGTGCGTAGTATTGTATCTGTGGTAAGAATTGCTACTTGAGTCAGAGCTATGATGTAAAAGTCGAGGAGCTACTTGGCAAAAATGGAATATATTTCTTGCCTGTAAAGAAGTGCATGGATTTTAGATCCGCAACTCTTCATGGAATAGCACCATGACAATTTGAAACTGGTTAAGTCTAACATTCATTGGTCCTGGCTCTTTATATCGTCAACCTTTCATAGGTTGAATCTTTTTGGACTGAAGAAATAGCTTAGACTCAAAGGAAACTTAATCTTATGAGGGGTAAAACAAAGAATATGAATAGAAGCCAGGGGGCTTCCGCTTGAAAAGACCTTTGACTTACTTAAGCCAAGTTTGACGGTATTGTCCTTTTTTTAAGCCCTGACATGACAGGCTTTCAAAACATTTTAGATGTTCCATACAACAGATATGATACTGAGTTCATCTCTATTGTTATTCACTATGCTATGAAATCTCATGTGACACAACACAGTCACACTCAATAGGCCGGTTTACAAATTAAAATTTATGCATGTTTCTTGCCTATAAAGGTAGTTTCATGGTATTGTATAAACCTGATGTTAACTATGGATTTACAGTACAGTGAAACCTCTTTATAAGAGGTCTTTGGGACCATGAAAATTACCTTGTTATATCAGGTTCCTCAATATATCAGGGTGAAAAAAACAAAGGACTATAAAGAGCTTGGACCAATAAAATCACCTTATTAAGTATCTCGCTATATCCAACCTCTTTATTACGAGGTTCCACTGTACTGAAAATCCAGGTTGCATTCTATACTTGTCGCTATGACGGGCAAGCCTCGAGCAAGCTCTGGTTGTCAAGAACAGCCTTTGTGTATAGAATATGCATAAAATTTGCATCTATGATAAAACCTGCCTATTCAGTTTTGCGATTAATCTGTAAGGCATTCAACCTCACTATTGTACAGGTTATTCAATGTCATTGCAATATGTAGATGTATTGTACAATGGTAGATTGTCAACTATTCAAAATTGTCTCTGGTTAGTGTGTATTATTATTAATCAGTATGTATGGTATGTAAATGAAATAGTTATTTATGCAAATTAATGTACAAACATTAGCTAAATTTTACATTGCGAGGCTGTTGGGGAAAATTGATGCTTTGGTTTTGCTAGGAATATGACCAAAGGAACTCTGAAGACAATTCCTAGATTGTCCGTAAAGAATAAAGTCCTTTGTACCTTAGGTAAATATGAATCAGTCAATATAGAGTTTGCAAATTTTAGCAAAAAAAAAATGATTGGTGGGAGTACATTTGTGGTTTTATTTTGGTTTTAAGTTGAAATTAAATTGTTTCTCACTATTTCTCAGAGAAGGATAGGGCTGCAATATAGAAATAAACAAATGTAATTAATTTTGAAACTAAAATTACCCTATGTAAGTCAGTATACTTTTGAAAGCTCCACAAATCTGGAAGCAGGTTGCCTATAATGTGTAACTAAAATTTCCTGGTCAATTATTTTAATATCAATCCCTCTCGAAATCAACCTAATTATTTTGCTCTTGAATTGTATCAGAAAATGCTCTGGGCTATCTAACAATTTTCATGTATTTTACTATTTTCAATAATACATATTTTGATGTTGAATATTTTGAATTTGTAAAGGACGTGGATTCGCAAATGCATTTATGAAGTTTGGCTGAAAAACTCCTTCAAAATCACATCAAAATTTACCCTAATTCTGTTCTGATGATATGCAAGTATTCTACAAATTTGGGCGTCAGAAATTTGGTCTATAAGATGTAAAACAATATATACAGAAAATGGCCAGGTTCACTATGCAATTCCTATAGTTAACCATGAAATATGATTTAAAGAATAGCTACCTAAATGGAGTGGTTTTCAATCCCATACAATAAGTATTAATAATTATATAATCTGTTACAGATATAGTTACTTTGTATGAATGTGCTTATATATCAAATTGTGCACAGGCATTTATATGCACTGCATGCTGACACCAACGTATATAATCAAAGAGGTAACCACTAGATTGTGTATGAACAATAAAAAAATTATTATTGTAAATCAATTCGAAAACATACATTGTAAACATACATCGTAAATTCCTTACAAGGTGAAAATTTTCTAGAAAGGGAACAAACTTTTTAAAATTCCTTAAACAGAATAATTACAAGAAATTAAAAAAAGCCTAAGTATTTCATCGGAGTGAGCCAGTTTTTTGTATTTTTTCCACAACCAGGATTTTGTAAGAAAAACAGAGCTTTTCAGATTCTTAAAATTTATTGCTGTAAATCATGTAGCATTAAGCATTTGTTCTAAAATGTACTCAAATCAGCAATTTATTTCTGTTTTCATATTAAAAGTGAATGAATTTCACAAATTGTCACAAAATTTCTTGTCTTGTGTTTTGTCTTTTGTACCATAAACAGGGTCAAAAGTTGACCAAGATCACTCAGGGCATAAGAAGGAGAAAATGAAACCCATAGCATAAAGGTTTACGTTTAATTTCTATTTGATTTTGCGATCAATTGCAAACTTTAGTACATTAGTTGCCATAGACTTGCGATTGATATCAATCCTTATCAGATTAGCGATTACTCGCAAACCTTTATGTTGCAGGGCCCTGAATGTGTTAGGATTAACAGTTTTGTCTTTGTGCATCATATGCATAAATAATTTACAACACTTCCTAGTAATCGGAACAATTGAAACACCATACCAATGAATAAAAACATAATCAGAGCACTTGCACAGTGAGCAGAAGAAACAACGGATTTGGTCAAAGTAAACGACTTCATTGTTGCCTTCACAATAGCTTCATGAAAACGAACGGGTGTGACACCCGTCCAATATTTCTCCGCAAATTAAAAGGAAGTCGGTGGGCTGATAAAACCGTATCTCAAACAATAGAAATGTTAAGGAGAGCCCTAAAACATGGCTGCCTTATCACTACAGTGAATGGGACAAAGGACTATGTACTGTGCCACAGACACTCCGTCTTTCCAAATTGAAGCCTGAAATTTACACAGGACAAAGTGCATCACCCATGGTACACATTTATTTAAAAAAGCAATTTTCACACAAAAAAAGTGAGATACAAGGCTTTATCAGCCTACTGACTAGCTATTGTGAATGCTTGAATGGAAGTTTGTTTACTTTGTCCCTGTTGCTCAGTGTTGTAACAAGAGCAATCATTGAAGGAACAAATATTGTGTAACTGTAACTATGGTCTGCTTTTCTTCTCTTCAAACATTTCAAACAGGACTTCTTCCTTTTATTCTAATTAGTTAAAGAAAATGAGAATGGCAATGTATTGAAATTAAGAATTATCAACTTCAAATTGCAGTAAATTACAACTTTCTTGCGACAGGACTTTCCAAAATGTTATGGTTTATACTCCAACATGCATCATAGAATATAAATATTAGCATTATTACTGTATGGATGCTTCCTACAGTATACCTAAATACACCTGGGTAGAGTGCAGGAAAATATGGACAAATTTATTCCTGGAGATAATCTATGTCCTAGGTGGAGAGTGAATCAGTGACTCCTGGATTGTGTTTCATGAAGCTATTCATAGATATATGCATGATTCTACGAACGACTAGGCACCCTTTCTCGGGTGCGATTCAGCGGCAGGGATTATAATTGAATGCTGGAAAGGGTCACCAGTCCTTCGTACAGTCATGCTTATCTCTACAAACAGCTTTATGAAACACAACCCTGGGTAGAGTGCAGGAAAATATGGACAAAATTTATTCCTGGAAGTAATTTATACTCTAGGTGGGAAGTGAATCAGTGACTCAAAAGTTGTGTTTCATAAAGCTAATCGTAGATCTAGGCACGACTGGTGACCATTTCTATAGTGTGCTTCGGCAATAGGAATAATCATTGAATGCTTGATAGGGTCACCGGTCGTTAATATAGTCATGTATAGATATATGAGCAGCTTTATGAAACACAACCTATTAAAGAGTCAGAACCACTACCCTATGACATTTCATCCACTATTCATCATTGCAAGAACTCTCTTTGTCCATATCAGTTCTTGGCTTTGGCCTGCCAAATCAATGTTCCCCCATCACAGTCATTTAAGGGACCTCAAAATGCATCCTGCACTACCAAAAGACCCTTCTCTGAAAGCATTAACATCCTAATACCAATAAGTATTCATATCATCGGAATAAATGAATGATTTGAACAATTCTTTCAAAGGTTCTATAGAACCGTTGCAAAATGGCTACAGTCACTAATTCACTATGTCACGATTGGAGGACAGAGCTAAGTCTCGTGCAATGCCTATGAATTTTTCTGTGACTGACAGCAACTTCTTTTGGAACAATCCAGAGAGATAATGATGACAACTCATTTTGCATTAATCACTTACAAAAGAACGAATCAAAGAGAAGAATGATAGATTGAAGGAAATCAGATACAATAATGACATCGATGTCAGCAGATCAATCCAGCCGAGTCACTCCCTGCACGTTATAAACTGCCATGGATCACCTGGCGTAGTTTGAACAGATTGAGATTGTGGATGGGGAGGTGCAAAGGAAACATGCTGAAGTGGGGATACACTGATAGCTCTGCAGAGTGTGAGTGTGGACAGTGCAGTCAGACAATGCCTCATCTTCTGAA
Source organism: Temnopleurus reevesii (assembly GCA_036244855.1). Taxonomy (NCBI): domain Eukaryota; kingdom Metazoa; phylum Echinodermata; class Echinoidea; order Temnopleuroida; family Temnopleuridae; genus Temnopleurus; species Temnopleurus reevesii. The sequence continues at coordinate 52,665 of BQKZ01003164.1, forward strand.
CTGCAATACAACCCTGTAAGAAGAACCTAGCAGGTGGTGCAGATGTGGCTCTTTCTCGACATTGGAAAAGGTTGTGTGATGACACAAGATGATGGTGACTACCCATTCACAAGGGCTCTCTCATAGGCTGATTAATTATCATTGCTTTGTCACAGATCCCCCAAAAAAATCAATTTCATAGAACATATCTTCTGAGAACGAATTTGGCATTGCATCACTAGTCCTTGTAGGTTTTCAGCTTTGTCATAAATCCGCAAAGAAATTTTCCTGCTTTCCTGTTTCTGTGAGTCTCTTTGAAGAATCGTTCTTCCCCGCCTTGCGTCTGGTATCAACTTTTGTCTTCTGTAAATGTTCTACCCCCCAGAATCGGACCTTGTCCTCGAGGGCGCAAGAAGCGAGGTACTTCGAGTCGAACGACACCGTCATACTCTCCACGGGAAGACCTTCATGTTCACCGACGACACCGATGAACCGGTTTGGCAGCATGTGAACAGCCCTGAAAAAGGGAATAAGAAATAACAATCATTATGTTACATTATGTTACCTTTTCTAAGGATATGTACATTCTACAAGATCTTTGAGCTTTCTAGTAGTTACAATTTTTCTATTTTCATCCAAATGTTAACAATTTGTTGAAGATGTTTTTGTAAATATCATCATCGCATTTGATATTTCTAATGATTGAATATAGAAATAGAGTCTGAATTGAACTGAACTGATAGAGGAAAAGAAGGCATATAAGATACTGAAATCCTATGGCATGATGATCCGGTAAAAAGCTGAAAAACACACTGGAATCATACATTTAGTATTCATAGGAGTTTTTGAACTGCCATATTGAACGTCTATACAATTTATTTCCTAAATCTGATCGCAAGCCAGTCTTAGCATGAGCTTTATCATATCAGAAGGGTCATATAATACAAGCTAGATAGTCCCATCAATACAGCCTATACAGAATTCTCATTGATGGGAACACAGCAATCAATGTGAACATTCATAAATTTCACTCATCATATCAAAATGAAAATACAAACCTGATAGTCCCATCAATACAGCCAGTACAGATTACATTCTCCGTGACGGGTACACAGCAATCAATGTGAACATTCATAAATTTCACTCGTCATATCAAAATGGTCATACAAACCTGATAGTCCCATCAATACAGCCAGTACAGATTACATTCTCCGTGACGGGTACACAGCAGTCGATGGACGATGAATGGCCAGGGAACCGATCGCTGATGTTGCCAAACTCATTCCAATTAAAGAAGTTCAGCGCTCCATCACTAGCACCACAAACAACCTTCTGTCCTTTCTGTGAAATAAAAGAGAGGCAGTAATATCGCTTGAATTTACTTTACAAGAATCAATTACTACGGTACTAATATTATTAGCATTTTGATTAAGATTATGATTATCATCATTATCACTATAATTATTATTATCATTATCATTATCATCATATTGCCTTTTCAAAATTATGTGTCAAATGATATATGATAAGAGTAGATTTCTTTCTCCTCGTATACAATTCATAACAAGCTCACTTCCAGGATATGTTGAAGTAAGTACCCATGTATGAATATTATTACAGTGTGTTTGATAACATGCAAGACAGATGTATTTGGAGTATTTTCAGAAATATACAAGGTAAATCCTCACATAGAAATTTAATAGGAGCCCCTAACCCGTTTAATTATAGTACTTTGATTTTCCTGAGCATTCAATAAATATCTATTGAATCCAAGAGTATCAAATCATACACATGTGTTCCATTGTCCTAAAGCGCAGAGAGAGGGAGAAACTGGGTTTTACTGCAGGCACCATTCAAATTTGAATATTTCCATCAAAAGAAATTACCATCCACAGAAAGAAAGATTTTAAGAATGATTTTAAGGACAACTGGTATCCGTTCTTGCGCTTAATCTTCCATGACATAACACATGTTCAGCACAACAACTGATACTGATATCTGAAAGTCGTTCTTAAAGTCTTGCTTATCTTGGTAAAACACCAGCAATATCTCAACCAGCAGCACAGGAAACAACCCAAGTCACTTTGTGACCCAAGCAGCTTTATTATAGGGGCAGGGCAAGACATCCAGTAAAAAAGAAAATTCAAATATAAATGACTTATTATTGATTTTATATGTCTCTTATATTTTGTATTTTATGTATTTTTATAATGTATTGTAAACTCACATTTTCAGTCTACAGACTTTTTGATGAGTATTTTTTTTATCAATAAATAAAACCGAATTGAAAAATAGAAGTTACCGTCAATGTAAACCTACCCTTATGAGAGAAACACAATGGAGCTCACTGTTAAGATGTTCAGATTGGAGATCAAAACGTCTTCTTCTTACGTTGAATGCAGACATTGTACCATCCCCGCTACATTGGGAAAAGAAATAGAAATTGTGTGAATTTTGGTCACTATTTACACAAGGAAAAAAATACAAGGCCAAACCAGAAATGATATTAAAACAGAATGAGAAGATTTCCTTTGAGAAGGACAGGGATAGGAATTTGTTATTTGTACAAAATCATGCTTAGGATGGAAATCAGCCCTCCAGCTACTTGTGAAATTTATCAATAAAATGTCTTATAACTTCTATCGTATGAATTCTAATTTGAATATAAAAAATACTTGTTTCAACAGAAAGTATTTGCTCTACTTCTTATAATGCTTCTCTAGGGGTGTGTGACGCTCTCCAACTAGTTTGTAAGTAAGACATATTTTTT